>JBAMBS010001794.1:0-30572 GCA_037044455.1 Zygothrica quintamaculata
TCCATTTGTAATCATTACAAAATTATTTGTCAATGTTTCACATTTAATAATGCTCAATTTTCCACTTGAAAAATAAAGTAAAACACTATAAATGAAAATTAGAAAATATTTATAGTAAAAATTTGTAAATTTTAAAGTCTCGAATAACCGAAAATATGAGATAAAAATCAAATCAATTTTACGCTCATATATTGCCAAAAGGCAACAAAACATCAACGAAATTTAAACCAATATGCAGGCAGCTATTTGTATACCCTGTAATTGCAAATCAAAAGAGGGTATATATAATTGATATAATATGAAATATAAAAATAATTAATGTCGCAATTTTTTTTATACATTTTTTAAAAGTTTTAAAATGAAATTAATATTTTGTTTATAGGATATGTTTTAGTCTAGCATTTGCCTTCATTAATAGCCGTCATTGGATATGCGCTGACTGTTGTGGTTAGGCCATTAGGCCCCCAGTCTTTTGGCCCACATAAATCAAACAAATTGTTTAACGCGCGATTAGCAAAAATTTACAATAATTTTCTTTTGTTGCCGCCGATCTGTTGCTGCCTTTTTTTGGACGCCTCAAACTCTGCAAAACGATTATTATGAACTAATAAATAAGTAGATACTCGACGGCCAATATAGCAGGACCACAACAACAGGCAACAGACACACACAATTATGTGTTATTAGGAAGAGAATGATGAGAGAGAGAAAGAGAAACTCAAGCAAAGAAAATTTGCCACACATTTTCCTAAATATCCATTTAAAGCAGCTCAACGTTTGATGAGTTTTTATATGCTTTCCACAAATATTGCGTATACGCAATGTGTTGCCAATTATACCCGAAAAGAAAATTTGCAAAATATGTTGGAAAATTCAAGCTGGTCAATGTATTACCCTAAAGCCTTGGGCGATAAAAAAAAATGCTGCCATTATTTTTATTTAATTTAATATTTTAATTTTTTATCAAACAAAGATCGAACATATATATTAATATTGATTTATTAATTAACAGATTTTTCTTTTTATTTTTTCTATTTTTTTTTTTATTTTTCTATTAATTATTTATATTTTATTTATATCCTGCGGTTAATTAACCGTTTTATATAATATGCAGAATAATTTGTTATATGAATAATAATCAAGTTTTTCATTTTGGCTTAATATAAAATTATTTCAGTTAGTGCAAGGACCTTGTGTATATTCCCTAGTAGCTGGCCTGCTTATTCATTATCCTTTTGCTCCTTGAAATATTAGTTATACACGTATTTATTACCATTCTAGGCGTGGCTGGCCATGAATTATCGCTTGTCAGTTGAACATTTAATGATGTACCACGTGGTGGCGCTACCAAGGCATTGGTTGTCCTTGTTATTATCCTTGCAGGCATTGGCAATTTTCATAAATTTAACAGTTGAATGCATCGCGATATTTTTGCATCTTTCATCTTTTATCAATAAACATGCGATTAATGTACGAGTATAGTGAGATACAGAGAGAGAGAGAGAGAGAGATGGAGAGATGAAGCAAGGGAGCAGCTCTGCTGTGTCCTCGTACAGTAGATGTGTATAATTTTCGATCCTTGGGCATTGAGTGTCGATGTCATGTAGGCAATTAAATAAATGTGCAACGACAGTCACGCCTACTCCCATATCAGCACGTTTCGCCTTCCACCCGCCAACCCTGCACCCCGCATGATCCCATCCCATTGCATCGGAGCAATCAGTCTTTAACTTTTCGCCTGCTTATTGACAGGCCATCAGAGTTGAATTTATGAGGCTGACTGTGATTTATCAGACCATTGCACACACATACAGGAACATAAACGGATAAACGACAAACGCACAAATAAACACACCACCAAACACACACACACACAATCTCAGTGAACATCGCCAATGGCCACGTTTTCGAACAATGTGGGGCAGCAGGTCCATCGGGCCCAGTAGAAGGTGAAATCAGTTGAATCATAATGCTCGGTGAAACGGCACTTGAGCACCAGATCGACGCCTTCGCGTGTGTCCATTGATTCATCTGGTCTGGCTGGTGCTATACACCAAAGCCAAAGGCAACCTGCAACGATACAAGAGTAGATGAAGAATGAGTAAATGATAGAAGAACAAAAGGGAGACAGAAAAAAAGAGTGAGCGAGAGAGACTGTATGGTGAGCCTTTGGGTATTACTTGGAAATGCAATTTGATTGTGCAAATTTGCAGCGTACATTTAATTAAGAGTACATCGCATATAGCTTAGCTAAAGCTACACATGAATACACACAACACAACACACAATGATAATACAAGTATGTGTGTGCTTACATGTGTGTGTTCATTGCATGTGGTATATGTGTCCAGGGGTTGGGTCTTCTCTCAACTGATTTGATTTATTTTACTATCATCATCGCAACAACAGTCGCGGGATCAGGCAATCAATACAAAAACAAAGTTCATATATATCGACATATATATATATATATATATGTATGTATGTATATGCATGTGTATATATGTGAAAATCGTTGAATTTGTAGAAATTGTAAATCCACGCCACAAAATGAATAATGCACCACACGCAAACTCCATGGGAAATACAAACTAGGCACCTTCCGGCTCTTCCCTTTATCCTTTAGCTGGCAGCCTCTTTGCCCCCAACAAAAGATGTTCCATAAATGCTTTTCGTTTCAATTACATTAAAATTTCATATCAGTCATAAATTTATGGGCGTGTGTATATAAAATGATACAGTTCAGTGAAATTTTCTTCAAAATTATGACTATCATTTAATATACACAAAAATTTTCTTTTGCTTTTCCCCATTGAATGACTTGCTGTATGTTATAGCAATGTAATGCCTAATAATCAAATTTAATAATATAAGAAATAAAAAAAATTACATTTTATAGAGTAATCAATATGTGCATAACCCAAAGAAAATGTTAAAAAAAAATATAAGAGAATTTAAACCTTTTGAATACCCTGTAAACTAGGTTACACTTCACATACTTTTGGTCTACAATCAATGGGCTTATTGAAGCAAATGATGAGTTTAACAATTGACTAGATGAATTTGTATATTCTTACCATTAATTTTGTGGTTTTAGTGTCGAAAATGTTTTTGAAAACATTTGAAAATTGTTTTCGCGAAACGAAAAGAAATGTTGGAAAAAAGGCTTCACTTTTTTTTTTTGCCTGAGCTGCTGTGGTCGGCTTACAGTTTGGGTAGCATTGAGAAAATAAAACTAAGCACGCAGTTTATTGTAAATAAGTATGTATATGTATATATATATATGTGTGTTTGTTTTGTATATAGTTTTCTATTCTATAACTAAATGGAGCAAATGGTCGAGTGGCTGCCATTGGGTCGAGTACCATCTACAATCCTTCCACAACCCACCGCCAAACGTTTCCCTGTGCCCTTGAGAGAGTTGTTTGTACATGCAACGCTTAGTTTTAATTTGTCTGCTCGTCGTCATCGTTTTTTCTTCTTTTCTATATAAATCCCACTCCAATTCTGCTGTTTGTTCAAATCTGCTTTTTTTTTTGCTTTCCTATATATATATATAAATTACATAGAATTTCATATATTTTTTTTAAAACATTTATTAGTTTTGTTAGTTTTGTGTAATATCTCAAAATATAAATAAAGGAATGAAAGAACACTAAAAATGTGTAACACATATGATTTTCATATTGTCTGTCCAGATTTTTCACTCTGCCGCATAAAACAAACAGCTCAATGGACTCGTTGGCTACATTTTCAATTGCCGCACCTCCCTCCGTCTACCCCTCTCTTTAACCCACATCACACAGCTTCCAAATTGTATGGTATATATTATTTATTTTTTGCTTTTAATTTTTTTTTATATATTTATATTCTATTTTATTTTTTTTAAATGCAGAATTCTGTTTTAACTCTCTGCGCGCTCAATGTTATTGCAATTAACATTGCGATTGTTACATTTGCCATAGGCAAAACAGTATAAAAGCACAGAGACAAAAAAGAACTATATAAAAAGAACGAATTAAATTGCAATGTATGAAAAAATGATGAAAATATTTTACCATTTGTTTATTTAGAGCTCTTTTAGGTGCTAAATGTATGATGGTTTTTTAAGCACGTTTAGATAATTTGATTGAAAAACACATAAATTTCTATATACTATATATATGTATAGTATTATCCTTTGGCATATCGATACTAATGCAAAAAAAAACCTGATACTTTAATGCTTCACTTTTTAGCTAACGTTTGTCACTGAAATGTAATACAGTTTGAAGAGCATTGAAAACTTTAAACACATTGAAACTTAACTGCATTTTATATAGTTCTTTCAGTACTCTGATTATATTCATTTAACTCATATCAAATTATATATATTTTGAAAAACTATTTGTCAATTTTTCTCATGACTTTTCATTGGGCAAAGTAAAAAATTTGAATGGCAAAAAAGTTGTTAAACCTGAGCAGAAAACAGAAAACAGAATTAAGTGAATAAAATATAAAAAATAATAACTGAAAGCAAAGCAAATGTAAAATTGCAAATTACATTCAGATTTTTGCTGTTGGCTACAGTTTTTTTCTATATATATATATATATATATATATATTTTTTTTTTGGCAAATAATTTGCATGTTTTCAAGCGCATAATTATGAATGGAATGCTGATCCACAAGGAATGGGCGGGACACTGCCCAGCAGCTAGTGGAAGCATTACTCTCTATTCCTTTGTAGGATTTTCATATTTGTAAACTCATGTAAACTATATATAATATGCATATGCATATTAATAAAGTCTTGGTTTGCTTTATTTAAGTAATTTTCATATGAATTGAAATGTGTTTTCTTTTTTCGGGTCAAAATTAATAAAATTTCATAATATATGAAGATTTACTTTATGCTATTTATATTATATATTTGTGGCATAAGCTTCAAGCGAAATTAATATCGAATTGATGTGGTTTTACATTAAAAATTCATTTTGTTTATATATATATATTTTTAATATAAGTAAAACTATTTATTAAAGCTGTTTGTAGTCGACATTAATATATCCTGCAGTTGCTGCATAAAGAGACCCCAAAAGCAATTTGCTCTATCACCAACCTAGTTTTTGGTTAGCATTTAAAATTTCTATACAAACTTGGCCCTTATTTAATATTAGAATACCAGCAAAACCAAATACTGTAAGACACACAGCAAGCAACGACAGGTTGTTCCTTTCTACGTGTTGGTTAACTCCTTTGACAACAATGTCATCTAAACTGTAATTTGGTTGTGTGGTTTTGTGTGCCTGAGTTATAATAATTAGCCGTCATTAGAGTTTCAACACAGCCATAAATACACAAACTACCAAACACACACACACACACACATAAGCACGCATACATGGACGCATACATATTCTACGCACATATAACTAACTTTTTCACTCACTCTATGCATTTCTCTAGTGGCTTTATGAATTTTTCAATTGTTCTGTTGCTGCTGCTGCTGCTGCTGTTTCTGCTGTTGCTGTTGCTGCTGCTTTGGGTAAACTTTCTGTAGATTCGAGTGCTTAAACATTCATAAATGCAAGTGCACACAGCTCACTAGCACTTCTGTTGTAGCATGGTCAGGGGCAGTGGTAAAGAAGCTTGAAGAGGGGCTGCTGAGGGGACATGGCTTGACTTTTGAGGTTGTCGTCCTGCTGGTTCATTTGCCTGAGTTCCATAGAGAGTTGTGAGTGTGAGGGCAAGGGGGAGAACCAAGTACAAGTCAAAAGTCTCTGAAATGCAACCAAAACAAAACAAACATATACAAGACATAAAAAAAAAATCACTCACACACACATAAAGAAACATAACAACACGATCACAACTGTTACAGCAAAAACTTTGGTAAGAAAAAGTTTTGCCTTCCCATTTTTTTTATACTCAATTTTATGTTTTGCCTGAGGCTTCGCCCAGACTAAAGGGTAGTGTACAATGATGTCTCCATAAAACCAAACGAAATCAAAACACAAATGTAAATAAAATCATAGTCATATATATATATATATAAATGCACTAAGAGAAATTTGCAAGCAATTCAAGTTAAAAATAATTAAAACACAAGCTAAACTTCACTTGCGGCAATTGTTGTTAATTGTTTTATAATTTCTTTGTAGTGTATAGTAAATCTGCTCATCGTTTTGATTTACCATAGTTGAATATCCTTTAAATACGATCTTAAGTATTCCAAACAGATCACATAGTAAAATCTGTTTGTATTTACAAGTTTTTAGTCCTTGCAAGGACTAAAAACTATAAATCATAAATAAATGGGAATAAAAATCATTTTAAAGGATATTCAACTATGGTAAATCAAAACGATGAGCAGATTTACTATACACTACAAAGAAATTATAAAACAATTAACAACAATTGCCGCAAGTGAAGTTTAGCTTGTGTTTTAATTATTTTTAACTTGAATTGCTTGCAAATTTCTCTTAGTGCATTTATATATATATATATATGACTATGATTTTATTTACATTTGTGTTTTGATTTCGTTTGGTTTTATGGAGACATCATTGTACACTACCCTTTAGTCTGGGCGAAGCCTCAGGCAAAACATAAAATTGAGTATAAAAAAAATGGGAAGGCAAAACTTTTTCTTACCAAAGTTTTTGCTGTAACAGTTGTGAGTGTTGTTATGTTCTTTATGTGTGTGTGAGTGATTTTTTTTTTATGTTTTGTATATGTTTGTTTTGTTTTGGTTGCATTTCAGAGACTTTTGACTTGTACTTGGTTCTCCCCCTTGCCCTCACACTCACAACTCTCTATGGAACTCAGGCAAATGAACCAGCAGGACGACAACCTCAAAAGTCAAGCCATGTCCCCTCAGCAGCCCCTCTTCAAGCTTCTTTACCACTGCCCCTGACCATGCTACAACAGAAGTGCTAGTGAGCTGTGTGCACTTGCATTTATGAATGTTTAAGCACTCGAATCTACAGAAAGTTTACCCAAAGCAGCAGCAACAGCAACAGCAGAAACAGCAGCAGCAGCAGCAGCAACAGAACAATTGAAAAATTCATAAAGCCACTAGAGAAATGCATAAAGTGAGTGAAAAAGTTAGTTATATGTGCGTAGAATATGTATGCGTCCATGTATGCGTGCTTATGTGTGTGTGTGTGTGTGTTTGGCAGTTTGTGTATTTATGGCTGTGTTGAAACTCTAATGACGGCTAATTATTATAACTCAGGCACACAAAACCACACAACCAAATTACAGTTTAGATGACATTGTTGTCAAAAGAGTTAACCAACACGTAGAAAGGAACAACCTGTCGTTGCTTGCTGTGTGTCTTACAGTATTTGGTTTTGCTGGTATTCTAATATTAAATAAGGGCCAAGTTTGTATAGAAATTTTAAATGCTAACCAAAAACTAGGTTGGTGACAGAGCAAATTGCTTTTGGGGTCTCTTTATGCAGCAACTGCAGGATATATTAATGTCGACTACAAACAGCTTTAATAAATAGTTTTACTTATATTAAAAATATATATATATAAACAAAATGAATTTTTAATGTAAAACCACATCAATTCGATATTAATTTCGCTTGAAGCTTATGCCACAAATATATAATATAAATAGCATAAAGTAAATCTTCATATATTATGAAATTTTATTAATTTTGACCCGAAAAAAGAAAACACATTTCAATTCATATGAAAATTACTTAAATAAAGCAAACCAAGACTTTATTAATATGCATATGCATATTATATATAGTTTACATGAGTTTACAAATATGAAAATCCTACAAAGGAATAGAGAGTAATGCTCACTAGCTGCTGGGCAGTGTCCCGCCCATTCCTTGTGGTCAGCATTCCATTCATAATTATGCGCTTGAAAACATGCAAATTATTTGCCAAAAAAAAAATATATATATATATATATATATATATATATAGAAAAAACTGTAGCCAACACAAAAATCTGAATGTAATTTGCAATTTTACATTTGCTTTGCTTTCAGTTATTATTTTTTATATTTTATTCACTTAATTCTGTTTTCTGTTTTCTGCTCAGGTTTAACAACTTTTTTGCCATTCAAATTTTTTACTTTGCCCAATGAAAAGTCATGAGAAAAATTGACAAATAGTTTTTCAAAATATATATAATTTGATATGAGTTAAATGAATATAATCAGAGTACTGAAAGAACTATATAAAATGCAGTTAAGTTTCAATGTGTTTAAAGTTTTCAATGCTCTTCAAACTGTATTACATTTCAGTGACAAACGTTAGCTAAAAAGTGAAGCATTAAAGTATCAGGTTTATTTTGCATTAGTATCGATATGCCAAAGGATAATACTATACATATATATATAGTATATATAAATTTATGTGTTTTTCAATCAAATTATCTAAACGTGCTTAAAAAACCATCATACATTTAGCACCTAAAAGAGCTCTAAATAAACAAATGGTAAAATATTTTCATCATTTTTTCATACATTGCAATTTAATTCGTTCTTTTTATATAGTTCTTTTTTGTCTCTGTACTTTTATACTGTTTTGCCTATGGCAAATGTAACAATCGCAATGTTAATTGCAATAACATTGAGCGCGCAGAGAGTTAAAACAGAATTCTGCATTTAAAAAATAAAATAGAATATAAATATATAAAAAAAAATTAAAAGCAAAAAATAAATAATATATACCATACAATTTGGGAGCTGTCTGATGTGGGTTAAAGAGAGGGGTAGACGGAGGGAGGTGCGGCAATTGAAAATGCAGCCAACGAGTCCATTGAGCTGTTTGTTTTATGCGGCAGAGTGAAAAATCTCAACACAATATCAAATGCATGTGTACACATTTTTAGTGTTCTTTAGTTTCCCTTTTTATTTCTATTTTAATGTCTGCACAAAACTGAGCAAACAATGAATAGAGCTACTAAAAAAGAATATATAAATGCTATACATCTATATATATATATATAGGAAAGCAAAAAAAAAAGCAGATTTGAACAAACAGCAGAATTGGAGTGGGATTTATATAGAAAAGAAGAAAAAACGATGACGACGAGCAGACAAATTAAAACTAAGCGTTGCATGTACAAACAACTCTCTCAAGGGCACAGGGAAACGTTTGGCGGTGGGTTGTGGAAGGATTGGAGATGGTACTCGACCCAATGGCAGCCACTCGACCATTTGCTCCATTTAGTTATAGAATAGAAAACTATATACAAAACAAACACACATATATATATATACATATACATACTTATTTACAATAAACTGCGTGCTTAGTTTTATTTTCTCAATGCTACCCAAACTGTAAGCCGACCACAGCAGCTCAGGCAAAAAAAAAAAGTGAAGCCTTTTTTCCAACATTTCATTTCGTTTCGCGAAAACAATTTTCAAATGTTTTCAAAAACATTTTCGACACTAAAACCACAAAATTAATGGTAAGAATATACAAATTCATCTAGTCAATTGTTAAACTCATCATTTGCTTCAATAAGCCCATTGATTGTAGGCCAAAAGTATGTGAAGTGTAACCTAGTTTACAGGGTATTCAAAAGGTTTAAATTCTCTTATATTTTTTTTTAACATTTTCTTTGGGTTATGCACATATTGATTACTCTATAAAATGTAATTTTTTTTATTTCTTATATTATTAAATTTGATTATTAGGCATTACATTGCTATAACATACAGCAAGTCATTCAATGGGGAAAAGCAAAAGAAAATTTTTGTGTATATTAAATGATAGTCATAATTTTGAAGAAAATTTCACTGAACTGTATCATTTTATATACACACGCCCATAAATTTATGACTGATATGAAATTTTAATGTAATTGAAACGAAAAGCATTTATGGAACATCTTTTGTTGGGGGCAAAGAGGCTGCCAGCTAAAGGATAAAGGGAAGAGCCGGAAGGTGCCTAGTTTGTATTTCCCATGGAGTTTGCGTGTGGTGCATTATTCATTTTGTGGCGTGGATTTACAATTTCTACAAATTCAACGATTTTCACATATATACACATGCATATACATACATACATATATATATATATATATGTCGATATATATGAACTTTGTTTTTGTATTGATTGCCTGATCCCGCGACTGTTGTTGCGATGATGATAGTAAAATAAATCAAATCAGTTGAGAGAAGACCCAACCCCTGGACACATATACCACATGCAATGAACACACACATGTAAGCACACACATACTTGTATTATCATTGTGTGTTGTGTTGTGTGTATTCATGTGTAGCTTTAGCTAAGCTATATGCGATGTACTCTTAATTAAATGTACGCTGCAAATTTGCACAATCAAATTGCATTTCCAAGTAATACCCAAAGGCTCACCATACAGTCTCTCTCGCTCACTCTTTTTTTCTGTCTCCCTTTTGTTATTCTATCTTTTACTCATTCTTCATCTACTCTTGTATCGTTGCAGGTTGCCTTTGGCTTTGGTGTATAGCACCAGCCAGACCAGATGAATCAATGGACACACGCGAAGGCGTCGATCTGGTGCTCAAGTGCCGTTTCACCGAGCATTATGATTCAACTGATTTCACCTTCTACTGGGCCCGATGGACCTGCTGCCCCACATTGTTCGAAAACGTGGCCATTGGCGATGTTCAGCTCAACTCGAATTATAGGTAAGTGTATGTATGTATGTGTGTATGTGTGTATGTGTGTATGTGTGTGTTTGTCTGTGCACTCGTGTGTATATTTGTGCGTTTGTCGTTTATCCGTTTATGTTCCTGTATGTGTGTGCAATGGTCTGATAAATCACAGTCAGCCTCATAAATTCAACTCTGATGGCCTGTCAATAAGCAGGCGAAAAGTTAAAGACTGATTGCTCCGATGCAATGGGATGGGATCATGCGGGGTGCAGGGTTGGCGGGTGGAAGGCGAAACGTGCTGATATGGGAGTAGGCGTGACTGTCGTTGCACATTTATTTAATTGCCTACATGACATCGACACTCAATGCCCAAGGATCGAAAATTATACACATCTACTGTACGAGGACACAGCAGAGCTGCTCCCTTGCTTCATCTCTCCATCTCTCTCTCTCTTTCTCTCTCTCTCTGTATCTCACTCTACTCGTACATTAATCGCATGTTTATTGATAAAAGATGAAAGATGCAAAAATATCGCGATGCATTCAACTGTTAAATTTATGAAAATTGCCAATGCCTGCAAGGATAATAACAAGGACAACCAATGCCTTGGTAGCGCCACCACGTGGTACATCATTAAATGTTCAACTGACAAGCGATAATTCATGGCCAGCCACGCCTAGAATGGTAATAAATACGTGTATAACTAATATTTCAAGGAGCAAAAGGATAATGAATAAGCAGGCCAGCTACTAGGGAATATACACAAGGTCCTTGCACTAACTGAAATAATTTTATATTAAGCCAAACTGAAAAAATTGATTATTATTCATATAACAAATTATTCTGCATATTATATAAAACGGTTAATTAACCGCAGGATATAAATAAAATATAAATAATTAATAGAAAAATAAAAAAAAAAATAGAAAAAATAAAAAGAAAAATCTGTTAATTAATAAATCAATATCAATATATATGTTCGATCTTTGTTTGATAAAAAATTAAAATATTAAATTAAATAAAAATAATGGCAGCATTTTTTTTTATCGCCCAAGGCTTTAGGGTAATACATTGACCAGCTTGAATTTTCCAACATATTTTGCAAATTTTCTTTTCGGGTATAATTGGCAACACATTGCGTATACGCAATATTTGTGGAAAGCATATAAAAACTCATCAAACGTTGAGCTGCTTTAAATGGATATTTAGGAAAATGTGTGGCAAATTTTCTTTGCTTGAGTTTCTCTTTCTTTCTCTCTCACTCTCTATTCTCATTCTCTTCCTAATAACACATAATTGTGTGTGTCTGTTGCCTGTTGTTGTCCTGCTATATTTGGCCGTCGAGTATCTACTTATTTATTAATCATAATAATCGTTTTGCAGAGCATTTTAAGCGTGAAAAACATTCAATGCGGCGTATGCCGCAAATTGTTTGGAAAATTTTTCCTGCAACCAAACCACGCCTACAATAAGAGACACATACACAGAGAGACAGATATATTCACACACATACACATATATATATATGTATGTATTTAGGCCAGATGATAGATAATATATGGCGAAAAAGCGGCAGCCGCAGAACATGCAAAAAAAGGCAGCAACAGATCGGCGGCAACAAAAGAAAATTATTGTAAATTTTTGCTAATCGCGCGTTAAACAATTTGTTTGATTTATGTGGGCCAAAAGACTGGGGGCCTAATGGCCTAACCACAACAGTCAGCGCATATCCAATGACGGCTATTAATGAAGGCAAATGCTAGACTAAAACATATCCTATAAACAAAATATTAATTTCATTTTAAAACTTTTAAAAAATGTATAAAAAAAATTGCGACATTAATTATTTTTATATTTCATATTATATCAATTATATATACCCTCTTTTGATTTGCAATTACAGGGTATACAAATAGCTGCCTGCATATTGGTTTAAATTTCGTTGATGTTTTGTTGCCTTTTGGCAATATATGAGCGTAAAATTGATTTGATTTTTATCTCATATTTTCGGTTATTCGAGACTTTAAAATTTACAAATTTTTACTATAAATATTTTCTAATTTTCATTTATAGTGTTTTACTTTATTTTTCAAGTGGAAAATTGAGCATTATTAAATGTGAAACATTGACAAATAATTTTGTAATGATTACAAATGGAAATTTATTATCCATTTCTAAAGTGCTGTTATATTCATTCAATGATAATGATGTTGGTAATGATAATGGAGTTCAATGATTGTATAACTCACCTGACCCTACCTATTGCACATTGCTTGCGTTCACAGCAATCCCTCAATTCCTCAATCCAACCAAGGATTCCCCACCCCCCAACTAACGTCATGTTGAGTGTCCATTTGCACTTTGTCCTCTTCAAAATTGTCATCTAGATGACATGAAATTTGCTTTAACAACGCATTCACATTCACATTCACATTCACAATCATTCAACGGAGAGAGATAGAGCATTGTGCTTCACCTCACAGTTGCCTGTCAGCCCTTGTCCTGTAGGTTGTATTTTTCCATTTTTTTGGATTCTTTTGTTTTGTTTTTTTTTGGATTTTCTTTTTTTTTGAAAGCTTGTTTCCTTGGCATGATATTGGAATTTTGTGTTCAAGTGCCGCTAACATTTCGGAAACAATCAGAAGAAATATTCTTCATTTTATGCTCTGTCTCTCTCTTTCGTTAACAGCACAGATAAAAATTCTTACAGTAGCAACATGTACAGCAACAACAAGAACAACAACAAGAACAACAACAACAACAACAAGTCCTTTCTCAATTGCGTAAAGAAAAAAAAATTTAATATAAAACTCATGTTGTAGTCGTCGTCCTTGTATATTGCCGTAACATATCGATTTTTAATTTTGATTTTGGGTACGCGCTCAATTTGTTACGGACGACGGCCGACAGGGGGCGCCTTTGTTGTGGTTCCCCTCTATGAAATTCCTACTTGTTGTTGTTGTTGTTGTTATTTTTCCTTTTTTTTTTGTGTTGTGTATAAAAACCAAACAGAGTTTGGTACCTTCTGTTAAAGAAGGAGGCAAACAGCAACTCTAGTATAAAAGTGTACAACAGCAGCTGGAAAATTGCTAAGATGGCATTGACTTTTCATCTGTTCTTCTTGTTTTTCTTGCATTCAAATAACGGTTATTATGATTTACATATGCAGTTTGAGACATTCATTCATGTGATACATAAATTGCGTATAGGCAAAGCAAAACATTTCTTTCATTTTGTTTTTTTCTTTTTTTTGCCATATTATACGACTTATGATCTATACAGTTGGTGGGGACTTAAGGATAAATATATTCTATAGATTCTTTGAAGAGGTTAACCTAGTACTAAGGATGGCAAGGTATACCAGTTCTATAAATATCATATATGGCAAGTCAAGCGGCTCTTAAATATGCTCTTTATTCTTGCAGTTTTCCTAAGGTTTCAAGCCAGGATAGGTTACCATATCCTATCACACCTTATCACATCTTATCCCATCAAGAATCAACTCATATCTCATTCTATAACATTATACTCTATCTAAGCAGCATATAGCATTAGTTGAAAGCAAATCTGTATCTCTAAAGAGTATCTAATATTTCATATAATCAAAATAGATTTTAGTGCAAAATATTTGTTGTTGAGTTTTTGGATGCTTTCGAGTGTTTTTGTCTGTTCTCTGTTATTGTTATTGTTATTATTGTTGTTGTTGTTGTTGTTGTTGCTGTTGTTGTTATTGGTATTGTTGTTATTATTGTAGGTTGGTTGCCACAGCAAGCTGACACATTTCTCATTTTGTGATGGATGTGCGCAATAATTTTTGCCATTTATGCAGAAGTCGGTTGTTATCAATGGCTGTACCCCAATGGCAAAGGACCTGCAGCTGAAGCGAAACCCGAAAATATCAGAGAAAAACAGTTACCCATATCTCATTTTCTATATCTTTCTTTTATGCGAATGCGGGTCAATATTTAACCTTTACCTTGTACATATACAACATACACATATATGCACACACACACACACACACAAATACACCTACATATATACTTATACATACAGCATAACATAGCATAGATCAAAATGTGTGGCAACACGTGTTGGTTCCAAATTTGTTTGACTTTTGCTCCATACATACACACACACATATACAGAACGAGACACACACACATTTTCATAGCCAGACACACACTTATACACAGATGAAAGCACACATGTCGCAGCGTGGGCGTTACATCTATCAGCGCCATCTGAAAATATGATGTATATAGATAGATATGTACACATAAATATATAGATATATCTAAACATATAAACATATATATCTAAATATATATATATATTTATATTATATATATCGATATATATATATATATATCTATATATATAGGTCTATGTATGTGTATATATAGAGATATGGCAACACTTATGCAAATTGAAATGCAAATAAGCCTGGCAGGCGACTGTCTGTCGTTTTGTAGTCAATTCTTCCTCTCTCTTTCTCTCTCTTCATCCCCTCATCCCACACTTTATCTATGTGTTTCTTGCTTTTTGTTTCGCTGTATGTTAGATACTGCCACTCATATTCCATTGGCATTTCAATTGCTGCCACAAACCCCACTCTCCCTCACCACCATAAACATTTACCACAAGTCTACCAACATCCTATACGAATTTCGATTCTTTGTTGGTTCACACGCTTTATTGAATTCATTTAAAAAACAATTTTTCATTTTGCCTGCCTTCGTGCCAACAGAAGCAACAGCAAACAATAGCAACAACAAGTAATAACAGCAACAACAGCAACAGCAACAACAACAACAACAGTTAACTAGAATTTGCCCCATTGTTTTTAGGGACGCCTTCAAGTATGCTATAAAAAATGTGACTCCTGCTAACATTCCAATTAGCCTTTTGTTTGGTGTCAATGCAGCCTACAATAAAACCAACAAAAACAACAACAACAACAATGAAAACATCACCAACATACACAAAAAAAAAAATGGAAAATTAGAACAAAACAGAAATGGAAACAATCGAGTAAGCTCTGCTTCGTCTACAGCTCCTTAGGGCTGCAATGGCAGAACAGAAGTAGCAGAAGAACGAAAAATCATATATATATACATATATATATATATAAGTATGTATATATCTATATACAGGCTGTCTATCTGTTTGCATTGTTTGCCCTTTAGCTGGCGACTCAACCCAGGTCAAGAACACGCCCATTTTGGCCCCGCTTGTTGAAGCAGTTCCATGCGCCTTTTGTGTGGCACTGTCAACGCCTAAATGTATGCTCTCAAAAATGTGCAGGCGTCCTTCCATAGACAATTAAACTCTTGTTAATGGCGAGTAGCAATAAAGAACAAACACACACACACACAATTGATAAAAATTGGTAGCATTCAATGGCCATCAACAGGCAAAAGCAATAGACCAAGAACGAAAACAAGTGCTAGAACATAAAGACTTTATGTTAACCAACAGATTTGGTTAGTAGAGAAATTTATTAATAATTCTTTTGTTGCATTTCAAAAGGTCCTTAAAAATGGTTTACTAAGAAAACAAAAGCCAACAGTACTAACTGTATACAATACAGGAATTTGATAAGGTAAAACTGTAACCTAGTTCACTTTCCTTAAGCTTCGATTATCCTTAGCTATAACTTGTGCAAACAGACGTACCACTTCCTTCTGGTTTACCTTTTATCTTCAAGGATATATATACATATACATATATATATATATATTTATATATATATTGTGCATTGATCTGTAAGCTTATGAACAATTTGTTTACTTCAAGTCAACAACTGCATAAATATATGCACAGAAAATAACTTTACATAAAATATATAAAAAAAAAATTTAAATAAAAAATCATTTTGAATTTACATAGAAAATTGAAATAACAGTTAGGTGTAACTATGACAGTTATGTAAATATTTCAAAGAAAAAATAATAACAATAATAAAAATAATAGCTTTATTTGAAATTAAATAAATTTCATATAAAATACAATCAGTTTTGTTGCTCAATAAATTTTTCCAATTTCATTTTGATGGAAAGAAAAATTATTGTTATTTTAACGCTTTAAAAAATAATAAAATGACTAAATAAAAAATTGTTTATGATTTAAAATATGCTTACAAATTTATTTCAGTTTATTTTATACTCTATGCATGATGCAACTGCAACAATTTGTGTATAAAAAAGTATTGTTAACGCAATCAAAATTTGCAGGTTTTTAAATACAAAACAAAAAACAGTTGACTTTAAATATTGCAATTATATAGATTTAGGTTTTCATATCTATATAGATGTATATATATATGTTATAGTATGCAGACTTTATATGCAAATATTGCTTAAATGCACAATTATGTTATTTTTAAACATTATGAAACAATTTAGAACTAAATTTAGCCTCATATATGCAAAAAATTGTTTATAACCTTTTATACTTTTCTGGGGTCGGAAAGATTAGTACTAACGTTTGGCATCAAAAATTAAGAAAGAAGCAAAAATAATTTTTTTTTTTAATTTTTTGCATTTTTGTCAAGGGGTAACACTGCGAAAATTGCAAAAATTAGGGCTAGTTTAAATGGAAAAAATTGTCATTTTTTTTTTAGCAAAAAAGCAAACTTGGACCCCATAAACTATAGATTATCTTAATAAACATCAATAGCGAAGTCGAACTAGCACTATCCTTCCATACATCTGCTCTCCTTTTATCTGTTTATTTATCCGTCTTTGCACCTAAATAAAAGCTTCTGTTTCAGATACAATAAATAATAGAGTTACGATGTAAGGTGTGTAACATTCTAATCTCCAACCCCTTCTAGACAAAACGATGCATAATATTCAACCAAAGCAATCAAAACTATCCTCTACATATAAGAACCAAAGCGCTACGGCCTACAGTGCATGTCAAACTGTATGTATGCATTGGACTGTCTATACGTAAACATAAGGGGCTATTCCTAGTCGATAACACCCAACAAAAGTATTCTTACTGTTTTTCACTTAAATTTTCTACAAAGTTTCCTGTTTTTTATTGCCTAATGTAGAACATATGTCTATCTAATAGCTTTAGTAAAAAACTTTTAAGTTTTGGGCATTAAATGTTTTGGCCAAAATAACGTATAAGGGTTAATATGCTTATGGTTGAGTGAGTTTAATAGATATTTGAAACAGGTTCAAAGTTAAAAGGGTGCAGAATACTAGTAAAAGGCTTCCAGGCAAAACATATTATGTTCAACTAGGCTGTAGTTGTTATGTTAAAATTACTATTGTTGTTGCTGCTGTTGTTGTTGTTTATTGTCTTTCGTGTTTTGTTATGTTGCCAGGCTACGCGTAAATTAATTTTAGCCACTAAGCTTAATTTAAACTTGGCTTATGGCTACATACATGTTGTACGTATATAGAATAGAGTTGCCTGCTAGGCGGTCAGTCTATGCAAATGCATATAAAGCGCCAGGACACAGGACAATAACAAGAAGAAGCCCATGTGTTTGGTTTGGTTGGTCACCCGCTGTCATGTGAAGTTCATAAAGTTCCTCTCTCTCTCTGTCTCTCTCTCTTTCTCACTCTCTGCAACCGCAAAGTGCTATAAAGGAAGAGAAAGAGAGAGGTGAAGTAACAGCAGCGCAACATCGCCGGAAGTTGTCCGCCGTACGAAGTGCGACTTGTCAACGTGTACTTCCGGCCGCCATCCTTCTCCACAACAGCCACAGCCACAGAGAGGCTCATTCCGGACAACACACACACACACACTCATACATATATATATATATATATACACCCAGAGGAAACAGTAAACAGTCGCCTCATCGTCGTTGTCGCCTTTATGTTGCTTCTTCGCAACTTCATTCTCTGTCTACTGCTTCACTTTATGAATAATTCAGTTGAGTTTTTACTTTATTTTGGGGTTTACCCGGCTACGTTGTGGCGACTTAAAGTTTTGTCTGCATATGAAAGGAAATTTCTTTGTTTTAATTATGATAAAGCTAACTATCATAAAGGAGCAAAAACTTTTACGTTTTACAGGTCATTTGATAGTCGAGCATATTAGTAATTCTGTAATCAAAATTTCCTTAAGGATATCAGGCATAATAAAACGAAAGTAACATAATTTATGTCAGTTTTAAAGTTGGCATTGATTATAAAATTCCCTTGAAATTGCACGGTAATTGCATATGAAGAAGAAGAAGAAGAACAAGCAGCAGTAGGTTAATAAAATATTTGTTATAGAAACATTATGATTATATAATAGAATCACTTAGAGCTTAGCAAGTGCTCAAACAGGCATAAATAATCCCGCAAGTTTACCCAAAGGAATCCTGCACAGCATTCAAAATATTATGGCATATTGCGCATACGCCGCGTGTGTTGCACCTCTACTGTTGGAATGGGATAATTTCCAGAGGTATAAATGGGGATGTAGCAGTAGGAAACTAAGAAAATGCTTGCCACAAAATTTTGATGTCAGTGAAAATTTGTTGTTTATTTGTTTGTTGTTATTGTTGTTGTTGCTGCTGCTGCTGCTGCTGCTGCTGCTGTTGGTGTTGCTGTTCGTGTTGTTATAGCCAGGAGCAGCCTTGACAACTTTTGGTATTTATGATGCTTCCCTTGGTTTGGTGCGACCAGCGCTACTGTTGTTGATGCTGCTGCTGCTGCTGCTGCTTTAGTTTGTTGTTATATTTTAGCGTAAGTGATTTTGAAACACCTGCTAAACATGTTGCAAGCCAGCGAACTTCACTTCCGTTCACTTACCTTCCCCTTATGTCTCCTGTTCTATGTTTAGCTACTTCATCTTCTGTGCGTGTGCTTTTTTCTTCACTTTTCCCTTTTCCCTTTTGTGTAGACATTTATTAGGCTTGGTGTTGTTGTTGTTGTTGTTGGTACTCTGTTGTTACTGTTGCTGTTGCTGTTGCTGTTGATGTTACTGTTGTTACTGCTATTTGCGGCTGTCGTGACGCAGTTTTAGCTAAGTTAACAGCAATAGCAGCAGCAACAGAACAACAAGACATTCTTGAAAGGAAGCCATTAACATCCTTTGGGGGCCCCCATTGCTTTCGTTCTCTTTTGCTTTCTTTTCACCTACTTTTCCACTGTCTCCTCAGTTGCCTTTCAACTGCTGCTCTGTCACCATAAACTTGGCCGTTGTCGCACATGCAACTAACATAAATTTTATATAATAATTTTTTCTAATCAGAAAATGAATACACTTCGTCCTCTCCTCATCTCTATTCCATTCTTTATTCTTTATTCGTTTGCTCCATGCTTACCTTTACTCTAATTTTTCTGATGTCCCTTTTCTCTGTCTCTTCTAACTGCTGCTTCTACGTTTTAAATACATTTTTAAATGCTCTGCGTGCTTCATTGTTGTTGCTGATGTTTTTGGTTGCTGTTGTTGTTGTTGTTGTTAATGTTGCTGTTGTTATTGTTGCTGTTGTTATTGTTGCTGCTGCTTGTCATTCGCCGTTAAAATCAATTTACGACAAAATAAACACACGCACAACGTGCACGCCTCTATTCTGCCCACCCCTCCCCCTCCACTTGTCTGTCAACGCCCCCTACCGACCGCCAACGCCTACCGTACTCGTACTGCAGAATGTTTGCACTGCTGCGTTGTTTGTTTGTTTCCTGTGTTGTCGTTCTCATCGTGCTGACTATGTCCTGACTGCCAGCCGTGTCGCTAGAGAAAGCGAAGAAAGAGGCTGCAAACGAGAATGGAACTGAAGAAGAAGAAGAACAGCGGCAAGGAGACGATGTCAACGTCTGCCGCTGTCACCTTTAATGTAGAAATATTTTTACTTTTTTTTTCTCTCCTTATTTTATTTATTTATTTATTTCTCTTTTTTTCCTTTCTTATATCTTTCTTTTTTTTTTTGGGTACTCGGCATTGACAGACAATGAGGCTTCCTCTTTGCCTTCAGTTTTTGCCTTTGCCTTTGCATCTTCTTCACAAAATCACGCACGAAAATTCTACCTCTCTCTCTTTCTTTCTGACTTGCTCACTCTCTCTGTTCCCCTCTCTCTCTCTCTCTCTCCCTCTGTTGGTTATCAAAATTGGCTAAACAGACGTGCGACCTGCAAAATTTAATGTGTTTCGCTTTTAAATGTCTTTAACGATATTCCAGTTTAAGGCATTAAACACAAGTGAACAGAGAAGAAAAAACAAAGAAAAGAGAAGAAAATGAACGAAAAAAAACTATTTGCTAAGTAATTTTATATGATACTCATTAAATGCAAAACTCTAAACCAAAATACAATAAAGAATGCACTCAGGAAACTAAACACCAACAAGCAATAGCTCCATAAGGAGTGAGGCGCTCATTAAAATCTGACACGAAGAGAGGAAAGAGAGAGAGAGAGTAAGGAAGAAAAGAAGTAGTAAATATAGATGGAATAAACATTATTTAGGGGAACGTTTTTAATTATTAATTATGTTTCCTCTAAACAGTAGTAACTTCTGTAAGAAATGAATTATATGGCAAGCATCAAGAGCTGTTAAACAGGACATTATGAAGGTGTAGGAAAACTGCAATTAAAACGTATCCTTTTTAAGTGCTTTTTGGCAGTTTCATAAGCTAATTAAATAAAAGTAATAATAAATCTATTTAGATTTATATTGAAAGAAATTAAAGCTCAAATTTAATGAAAAAAAATAAACATAAATTATTAATTTAATTTTAATGGTTTTTTTTTATAGATTGCATAATCTAAAATGAAATTTCTAATATCCTTTTTCCGACAAATATTTTTAATTTTAACATTTTTTTTTCAACCCTGAAATCTATTGAAAAATTTAAAAAGCAAACATCAGAAGTTGAATACAAAAAGAAAGGAAAGAATAGAGAGAGAGAGCGGGAGAGAGCGAGGGGGAAAAAAGGCAAAAGATGCCATAAACCTGCGAGTAATTAAAAATTCAACACAAAATCAACAACAAAAGTCTGTTAACTGTTAACTCAAACCTGTTACCAATCAGCAAACTGAGCTTAAAAGAGGGGATAGAAACGTGCGGTGCTGGTAGTCTGGTTTATCGGTTGAGGGTGGTGGCAGGTTGAAGCTGTGGAATGGAAATGCCGCAGGTGTAAATATGTTAAGGGCTGGTTGGTTGAATTACACGTTGCTGGTTATTGGGGCAACACCAATACACACACACACACACACATACACATACATACACGCCAACAACAACATGAACAACAAGCTGAAGAAATTACTACAAGCTGATACAAACAATGACGAGGGGTTGCCTTTGAGTTGATGACTACAGGGGGGAATAAAAGTAAAAGGGGGACGAGTGGCAGCGGTTAGCAGCTGCTACAGCTACTAAATGAAAGTGGGAGTGACATTCGATGAGGGCACAGCGTGCCAGACATTATTGCTCCCGCGAGCATTGTGAAAGGCAAATAGTTTGGCGGCGCCAAAGAGAACACCAACAACAACAACAAGAACTATAACACTTACAACAGCAACAACAATAACAACAACATCAAAAGCAACAAATACTACAAAGAATAGCCCAGAGGCATAAAGGCGGCTATTTGGATGCCAAGGGTTAAGGGCGCCCTGATGACAATAATGATGATGATGGCGAACGATGATTAGAACTGGCAAAAGGCCTCCAAGGAGCAACACCAGCCGGTTCTGTCCATTGCCTTAATTACGTGCAGATAAGAAACGCAAATATGAATACGGCAACACCCGCCCCCCCCCTTCCCCCCCGTACGTAACAAAGCCTAAAAACATATTCCACAAAATAGCATACAAACACACACACAGAACACTCCCCCTTACTACCACCATTCCATTTAATAAGCCACCATCAGGACTTGCTTACATTGAAAGACAAGTGATGTCCATAGCGCAACAGCTGCGTCACTAAACGCTCGGGACATAAACATAAAAAGTCTATGAAACTGTCATAAAGCAGGCAATAGAACTGAACGACCAACTCAGAGCTTCTTCTGCTCCCCTCTACTCTACCATGACCCATTTCATACTCTGCTCAGCTCCACTGCTCTCTGGCTCTGTGGCTCCCCAGAGAGCCAAAGAGCCAGAGAGCAGTAGAGTACAGATGAGCAGAGTATGAAATGGTAGATGGTAGAGTAGAGGGGAGCAGAAGAAGCTCTGAGTTGGTCGTTCAGTTCTATTGCCTGCTTTATGACAGTTTCATAGACTTTTTATGTTTATGTCCCGAGCGTTTAGTGACGCAGCTGTTGCGCTATGGACATCACTTGTCTTTCAATGTAAGCGAGTCCTGATGGTGGCTTATTAAATGGAATGGTGGTAGTAAGGGGGAGTGTTCTGTGTGTGTGTTTGTATGCTATTTTGTGGAATATGTTTTTAGGCTTTGTTACGTACGGGGGGCAAGGGGGGGGGCGGGTGTTGCCGTATTCATATTTGCGTTTCTTATCTGCACGTAATTAAGGCAATGGACAGAACCGGCTGGTGTTGCTCCTTGGAGGCCTTTTGCCAGTTCTAATCATCGTTCGCCATCATCATCATTATTGTCATCAGGGCGCCCTTAACCCTTGGCATCCAAATAGCCGCCTTTATGCCTCTGGGCTATTCTTTGTAGTATTTGTTGCTTTTGATGTTGTTGTTATTGTTGTTGCTGTTGTAAGTGTTATAGTTCTTGTTGTTGTTGTTGGTGTTCTCTTTGGCGCCGCCAAACTATTTGCCTTTCACAATGCTCGCGGGAGCAATAATGTCTGGCACGCTGTGCCCTCATCGAATGTCACTCCCACTTTCATTTAGTAGCTGTAGCAGCTGCTAACCGCTGCCACTCGTCCCCCTTTTACTTTTATTCCCCCCTGTAGTCATCAACTCAAAGGCAACCCCTCGTCATTGTTTGTATCAGCTTGTAGTAATTTCTTCAGCTTGTTGTTCATGTTGTTGTTGGCGTGTATGTATGTGTATGTGTGTGTGTGTGTGTGTGTGTGTGTATTGGTGTTGCCCCAATAACCAGCAACGTGTAATTCAACCAACCAGCCCTTAACATATTTACACCTGCGGCATTTCCATTCCACAGCTTCAACCTGGCACCACCCTCAACCGATAAACCAGACTACCAGCACCGCACGTTTCTATCCCCCCTTTTAAGCTCAGTTTGCTGATTGGTAACAGGTTTGAGTTAACAGTTAACAGACTTTTGTTGTTGATTTTGTGTTGAATTTTTAATTACTCGCAGGTTTATGGCATCTTTTGCCTTTTTTCCCCCTCGCTCTCTCTCGCTCTCTCTCTCTATTCTTTCCTTTCTTTTTGTATTCAACTTCTGATGTTTGCTTTTTAAATTTTTCAATAGATTTCAGGGTTGAAAAAAAAATGTTAAAATTAAAAATATTTGTCGGAAAAAGGATATTAGAAATTTCATTTTAGATTATGCAATCTATAAAAAAAAACCATTAAAATTAAATTAATAATTTATGTTTATTTTTTTTCATTAAATTTGAGCTTTAATTTCTTTCAATATAAATCTAAATAGATTTATTATTACTTTTATTTAATTAGCTTATGAAACTGCCAAAAAGCACTTAAAAAGGATACGTTTTAATTGCAGTTTTCCTACACCTTCATAATGTCCTGTTTAACAGCTTTTGATGCTTGCCATATAATTCATTTCTTACAGAAGTTACTACTGTTTAGAGGAAACATAATTAATAATAAAAACGTTCCCCTAAATAATGTTATTCATCTATATTTACTACTTCTTTTCTTCCTTACTCTCTCTCTCTCTTCCTCTCTTCGTGTCAGATTTTGACCTCACTCCTTATGGAGCTATTGCTTGTTGGTGTTTAGTTTCCTGAGTGCATTCTTTATTGTATTTTGGTTTAGAGTTTTGCATTTAATGAGTATCATATAAAATTACTTAGCAAATAGTTTTTTTTCGTTCATTTTCTTCTCTTTTCTTTGTTTTTTCTTCTCTGTTCACTTGTGTTTAATGCCTTAAACTAGAATATCGTTAAAGACATTTAAAAGCGAAACACATTAAATTTTGCAGGTCGCACGTCTGTTTAGCCAATTTTGATAACCAACAGAGGGAGAGAGAGAGAGAGAGAGGGGAACAGAGAGAGTGAGCAAGTCAGAAAGAAAGAGAGAGAGGTAGAATTTTCGTGCGTGATTTTGTGAAGAAGATGCAAAGGCAAAGGCAAAAACTGAAGGCAAAGAGGAAGCCTCATTGTCTGTCAATGCCGAGTACCCAAAAAAAAAAAGAAAGATATAAGAAAGGAAAAAAAGAGAAATAAATAAATAAATAAAATAAGGAGAGAAAAAAAAAGTAAAAATATTTCTACATTAAAGGTGACAGCGGCAGACGTTGACATAGTCTCCTTGCCGCTGTTCTTCTTCTTCTTCAGTTCCATTCTCGTTTGCAGCCTCTTTCTTCGCTTTCTCTAGCGACACGGCTGGCAGTCAGGACATAGTCAGCACGATGAGAACGACAACACAGGAAACAAACAAACAACGCAGCAGTGCAAACATTCTGCAGTACGAGTACGGTAGGCGTTGGCGGTCGGTAGGGGGCGTTGACAGACAAGTGGAGGGGGAGGGGTGGGCAGAATAGAGGCGTGCACGTTGTGCGTGTGTTTATTTTGTCGTAAATTGATTTTAACGGCGAATGACAAGCAGCAGCAACAATAACAACAGCAACAATAACAACAGCAACATTAACAACAACAACAACAACAGCAACCAAAAACATCAGCAACAACAATGAAGCACGCAGAGCATTTAAAAATGTATTTAAAACGTAGAAGCAGCAGTTAGAAGAGACAGAGAAAAGGGACATCAGAAAAATTAGAGTAAAGGTAAGCATGGAGCAAACGAATAAAGAATAAAGAATGGAATAGAGATGAGGAGAGGACGAAGTGTATTCATTTTCTGATTAGAAAAAATTATTATATAAAATTTATGTTAGTTGCATGTGCGACAACGGCCAAGTTTATGGTGACAGAGCAGCAGTTGAAAGGCAACTGAGGAGACAGTGGAAAAGTAGGTGAAAAGAAAGCAAAAGAGAACGAAAGCAATGGGGGCCCCCAAAGGATGTTAATGGCTTCCTTTCAAGAATGTCTTGTTGTTCTGTTGCTGCTGCTATTGCTGTTAACTTAGCTAAAACTGCGTCACGACAGCCGCAAATAGCAGTAACAACAGTAACATCAACAGCAACAGCAACAGCAACAGTAACAACAGAGTACCAACAACAACAACAACAACACCAAGCCTAATAAATGTCTACACAAAAGGGAAAAGGGAAAAGTGAAGAAAAAAGCACACGCACAGAAGATGAAGTAGCTAAACATAGAACAGGAGACATAAGGGGAAGGTAAGTGAACGGAAGTGAAGTTCGCTGGCTTGCAACATGTTTAGCAGGTGTTTCAAAATCACTTACGCTAAAATATAACAACAAACTAAAGCAGCAGCAGCAGCAGCAGCATCAACAACAGTAGCGCTGGTCGCACCAAACCAAGGGAAGCATCATAAATACCAAAAGTTGTCAAGGCTGCTCCTGGCTATAACAACACGAACAGCAACACCAACAGCAGCAGCAGCAGCAGCAGCAGCAGCAACAACAACAATAACAACAAACAAATAAACAACAAATTTTCACTGACATCAAAATTTTGTGGCAAGCATTTTCTTAGTTTCCTACTGCTACATCCCCATTTATACCTCTGGAAATTATCCCATTCCAACAGTAGAGGTGCAACACACGCGGCGTATGCGCAATATGCCATAATATTTTGAATGCTGTGCAGGATTCCTTTGGGTAAACTTGCGGGATTATTTATGCCTGTTTGAGCACTTGCTAAGCTCTAAGTGATTCTATTATATAATCATAATGTTTCTATAACAAATATTTTATTAACCTACTGCTGCTTGTTCTTCTTCTTCTTCTTCATATGCAATTACCGTGCAATTTCAAGGGAATTTTATAATCAATGCCAACTTTAAAACTGACATAAATTATGTTACTTTCGTTTTATTATGCCTGATATCCTTAAGGAAATTTTGATTACAGAATTACTAATATGCTCGACTATCAAATGACCTGTAAAACGTAAAGTTTTTGCTCCTTTATGATAGTTAGCTTTATCATAATTAAAACAAAGAAATTTCCTTTCATATGCAGACAAAACTTTAAGTCGCCACAACGTAGCCGGGTAAACCCCAAAATAAAGTAAAAACTCAACTGAATTATTCATAAAGTGAAGCAGTAGACAGAGAATGAAGTTGCGAAGAAGCAACATAAAGGCGACAACGACGATGAGGCGACTGTTTACTGTTTCCTCTGGGTGTATATATATATATATATATGTATGAGTGTGTGTGTGTGTGTTGTCCGGAATGAGCCTCTCTGTGGCTGTGGCTGTTGTGGAGAAGGATGGCGGCCGGAAGTACACGTTGACAAGTCGCACTTCGTACGGCGGACAACTTCCGGCGATGTTGCGCTGCTGTTACTTCACCTCTCTCTTTCTCTTCCTTTATAGCACTTTGCGGTTGCAGAGAGTGAGAAAGAGAGAGAGGAACTTTATGAACTTCACATGACAGCGGGTGACCAACCAAACCAAACACATGGGCTTCTTCTTGTTATTGTCCTGTGTCCTGGCGCTTTATATGCATTTGCATAGACTGACCGCCTAGCAGGCAACTCTATTCTATATACGTACAACATGTATGTAGCCATAAGCCAAGTTTAAATTAAGCTTAGTGGCTAAAATTAATTTACGCGTAGCCTGGCAACATAACAAAACACGAAAGACAATAAACAACAACAACAGCAGCAACAACAATAGTAATTTTAACATAACAACTACAGCCTAGTTGAACATAATATGTTTTGCCTGGAAGCCTTTTACTAGTATTCTGCACCCTTTTAACTTTGAACCTGTTTCAAATATCTATTAAACTCACTCAACCATAAGCATATTAACCCTTATACGTTATTTTGGCCAAAACATTTAATGCCCAAAACTTAAAAGTTTTTTACTAAAGCTATTAGATAGACATATGTTCTACATTAGGCAATAAAAAACAGGAAACTTTGTAGAAAATTTAAGTGAAAAACAGTAAGAATACTTTTGTTGGGTGTTATCGACTAGGAATAGCCCCTTATGTTTACGTATAGACAGTCCAATGCATACATACAGTTTGACATGCACTGTAGGCCGTAGCGCTTTGGTTCTTATATGTAGAGGATAGTTTTGATTGCTTTGGTTGAATATTATGCATCGTTTTGTCTAGAAGGGGTTGGAGGTTAGAATGTTACACACCTTACATCGTAACTCTATTATTTATTGTATCTGAAACAGAAGCTTTTATTTAGGTGCAAAGACGGATAAATAAACAGATAAAAGGAGAGCAGATGTATGGAAGGATAGTGCTAGTTCGACTTCGCTATTGATGTTTATTAAGATAATCTATAGTTTATGGGGTCCAAGTTTGCTTTTTTGCTAAAAAAAAATGAAAATTTTTCCACTTAAACTAGCCCTAATTTTTGCAATTTTCGCAGTGTTACCCCTTGACAAAAATGCAAAAAATTAAAAAAAAAAATTATTTTTGCTTCTTTCTTAATTTTTGATGCCAAACGTTAGTACTAATCTTTCCGACCCCAGAAAAGTATAAAAGGTTATAAACAATTTTTTGCATATATGAGGCTAAATTTAGTTCTAAATTGTTTCATAATGTTTAAAAATAACATAATTGTGCATTTAAGCAATATTTGCATATAAAGTCTGCATACTATAACATATATATATACATCTATATAGATATGAAAACCTAAATCTATATAATTGCAATATTTAAAGTCAACTGTTTTTTGTTTTGTATTTAAAAACCTGCAAATTTTGATTGCGTTAACAATACTTTTTTATACACAAATTGTTGCAGTTGCATCATGCATAGAGTATAAAATAAACTGAAATAAATTTGTAAGCATATTTTAAATCATAAACAATTTTTTATTTAGTCATTTTATTATTTTTTAAAGCGTTAAAATAACAATAATTTTTCTTTCCATCAAAATGAAATTGGAAAAATTTATTGAGCAACAAAACTGATTGTATTTTATATGAAATTTATTTAATTTCAAATAAAGCTATTATTTTTATTATTGTTATTATTTTTTCTTTGAAATATTTACATAACTGTCATAGTTACACCTAACTGTTATTTCAATTTTCTATGTAAATTCAAAATGATTTTTTATTTAAATTTTTTTTTTATATATTTTATGTAAAGTTATTTTCTGTGCATATATTTATGCAGTTGTTGACTTGAAGTAAACAAATTGTTCATAAGCTTACAGATCAATGCACAATATATATATAAATATATATATATATATGTATATGTATATATATCCTTGAAGATAAAAGGTAAACCAGAAGGAAGTGGTACGTCTGTTTGCACAAGTTATAGCTAAGGATAATCGAAGCTTAAGGAAAGTGAACTAGGTTACAGTTTTACCTTATCAAATTCCTGTATTGTATACAGTTAGTACTGTTGGCTTTTGTTTTCTTAGTAAACCATTTTTAAGGACCTTTTGAAATGCAACAAAAGAATTATTAATAAATTTCTCTACTAACCAAATCTGTTGGTTAACATAAAGTCTTTATGTTCTAGCACTTGTTTTCGTTCTTGGTCTATTGCTTTTGCCTGTTGATGGCCATTGAATGCTACCAATTTTTATCAATTGTGTGTGTGTGTGTTTGTTCTTTATTGCTACTCGCCATTAACAAGAGTTTAATTGTCTATGGAAGGACGCCTGCACATTTTTGAGAGCATACATTTAGGCGTTGACAGTGCCACACAAAAGGCGCATGGAACTGCTTCAACAAGCGGGGCCAAAATGGGCGTGTTCTTGACCTGGGTTGAGTCGCCAGCTAAAGGGCAAACAATGCAAACAGATAGACAGCCTGTATATAGATATATACATACTTATATATATATATATGTATATATATATGATTTTTCGTTCTTCTGCTACTTCTGTTCTGCCATTGCAGCCCTAAGGAGCTGTAGACGAAGCAGAGCTTACTCGATTGTTTCCATTTCTGTTTTGTTCTAATTTTCCATTTTTTTTTTTGTGTATGTTGGTGATGTTTTCATTGTTGTTGTTGTTGTTTTTGTTGGTTTTATTGTAGGCTGCATTGACACCAAACAAAAGGCTAATTGGAATGTTAGCAGGAGTCACATTTTTTATAGCATACTTGAAGGCGTCCCTAAAAACAATGGGGCAAATTCTAGTTAACTGTTGTTGTTGTTGTTGCTGTTGCTGTTGTTGCTGTTATTACTTGTTGTTGCTATTGTTTGCTGTTGCTTCTGTTGGCACGAAGGCAGGCAAAATGAAAAATTGTTTTTTAAATGAATTCAATAAAGCGTGTGAACCAACAAAGAATCGAAATTCGTATAGGATGTTGGTAGACTTGTGGTAAATGTTTATGGTGGTGAGGGAGAGTGGGGTTTGTGGCAGCAATTGAAATGCCAATGGAATATGAGTGGCAGTATCTAACATACAGCGAAACAAAAAGCAAGAAACACATAGATAAAGTGTGGGATGAGGGGATGAAGAGAGAGAAAGAGAGAGGAAGAATTGACTACAAAACGACAGACAGTCGCCTGCCAGGCTTATTTGCATTTCAATTTGCATAAGTGTTGCCATATCTCTATATATACACATACATAGACCTATATATATAGATATATATATATATATATCGATATATATAATATAAATATATATATATATTTAGATATATATGTTTATATGTTTAGATATATCTATATATTTATGTGTACATATCTATCTATATACATCATATTTTCAGATGGCGCTGATAGATGTAACGCCCACGCTGCGACATGTGTGCTTTCATCTGTGTATAAGTGTGTGTCTGGCTATGAAAATGTGTGTGTGTCTCGTTCTGTATATGTGTGTGTGTATGTATGGAGCAAAAG
>JBAMBS010001796.1:0-95000 GCA_037044455.1 Zygothrica quintamaculata
AATATATATATATATATATATATATATATAATTGATATGTTTATGTAAATTTAGAAATATAGTAGGCCATATCGTTATGACAGTACTATTTTGAAGCTAAACCATAGAACATACTTAACTAAATACTTTTAAAAAACAGAAAAATTTCCCATTATTATTATTAAAAAATAAAAAAATGTTCAAGGAATTTGTAGGCTTTTTGCATGAAACAGTGCGTAAAATATGTGTGGCACGTCCTTCATCAGTTACTCGCGGGGTAAGTTTATACCACGTTTTCTTTTTTTTACCAATATCCATATGTATATATTTATATATGTATATATATATATATATAGACTGCCTGCCGTCCGCTGGTACAAAATAATCTTTGGTTAAATGTGATTTTCTTTATTGCTATATTCACACCACTGTATGTATGCCTATTGAGGGATGTCGTTGGATTATTGCCGGGATTTCAACTATAAAATCACTAGAGGCAAATAATATTGATGCTGTTTCATAAGATCATAGGATGATGGTCTATATATAAAAATCCATTACGACAATGTCAAACACAAAAAAAAAAAAAAAAAAACTAAACTAAAAAGCTAAAAAAAAAAAGAAAGAAAAAGAATTTTAAAAATATTGATATCTACTTACTTGTGTACTATGTTGGTAAAGAAAACCTTGGATTTCTCAATTGTGGACAGAAAGCGCAGGATGCTGGCATCTGGTGAAGTGGCCCATTTGATGCTGCCATGTTGTGTACCTTCTGTTGCATTCGATAATGAAGGTATTAGATTGGGTGATCCGCATGTTTTTTTCACCTGCACGCAAGAAAATCAAAAATAAAAATAAGAAAAGAAAAGAAATAAAAGAAAAGGAGATACATAAATATGCATGTATATATTTAGGCAACAATGAACAGCAACAATAGCGCCATCTGTAGCAACGGCAACGACAACAACGACAACGATAAGAACAAAAATAAAAACAACATCAACAAAAACAAAATCATCATCAACAACTATAATAATAAATATAATAATAATAATAATAATACAAGTGTGGCATGTTAAATTCAAGTTAGAAGTTAACCTCGACAAATTCACACAGATCAACAGCTCCAACTAAACTCAACTTGATGCTTCACGCTCGACGCTCCATGCTCCACGCTCCATGCTGCATGCTACACGCTCGACTCTCGACACGTACAACTTCCTCTACTGCTAAGCTTATCGTTGGTACTCATGCACGTGTTTGCCTGCCACCAACTTACCTGTCACCACACACACACACACGCACACACACACATACTCATACATATGAAACATCTAGTGAGTTGCATGTAAATTACAAGCAACGTTAGCCGATCAACTCAATGACAACTAATTGAACATTTTAAATCCCCATTTCGACATGCCAATTATTGGAGGCAACTTTACTCGGACACACTAATTGAATGTCAATGCACTTAAAATGCCACAAATAGTTTTTAAAACCAAAAGAAAACTGGTTGATGCATGTCCACTGACTGCCCACTGACTGCCCACTGTTTGGTAGTTAACTTTTAGTAGTTAGTGTTCAATGTCAGTCATTAGATTCATGTTAACTGTTTAAAATTTAAAGGCTTAAATGTCCTTGCGTGTTGAGCAATGCAATTCTATTCTATTGCGTGACTTGTATCGATTGTTTGAAGCAATTTCCAATTGAATTTTTTAAACACTCTTTCTCCCACTATTTAATATGGCGCAATTTGCCATTATTTTCCATACCTTCATCTCCAGTTCTGGTCCATTCTGCATAGCTCTCATTATGGCCTCGGCTAGCTTGATATCCAACTGTTTAATGGTATACATAATGCCGCTCTCTGAACGTATGTGTGCGTTAACAAGATTTTCCATAGCCTCAACTACATTTGTCCAGGGGCTGTCCAAGAGTCCTGAGAATTGTGCCGAGCAGCCACTGTGCATATGAAAGAAGAAGAAGAACCAGTTGAGAATTAAATTTAAAAATTTCAAATTTCAAAGTAATATTATTATTTGTTTTTATTTTCTTTTAGCTTTAACTTACCGCATAACATTCATGCAATAACTATTGCAAACCTTTGGCCTCTTCTGCTCTGAATGTCCATTGCAATTGGGGCAATAATGCATCTTGGTTAGATGTACCTTGCATGTATCTGTTAGCTGTTTACCATAAAGAGCATCCATTTCACTGAGCACTTCGGCACTTTGGAGCAAAGCATTCATAAAAATGTTGGACATGTGTACGCTTTGTAATAGATTCGATTGTATATCCTTGGGTATTGGACCAAAGGGCTGTAGGTCATCATAGTTATGCTTTAAGCAATTTATATAATCCTCATGCAGTTCCTTGTAATTATCCTTGGATAGATGCACAGCCTGATGATAGGCAACCGGAAACAATTGCACAAAGAACTTATGCAATGCATCCTCGAGGCTACTTTGACTTGTCAAAATGGTGTTACCCTGTCCATTATTGCTGCTATAGTTTGATGTATATTTCAGATGACTATTAAAGAAAAAATAAGAATATTAATATTTATATTAAATTATTTTCAATTTAACTCACTTTATGATTTCCGTATACAATTGCATGTATCAGCATCTGAGACAGGGGCACCATACGTCTATAAACCTTAGAGAAGACGCCCAGCGTTTTATTCTCCGATTGCTCAGCCAGTTCCAAAACGTGACCTATACAAATAAACATACAAACATATAGATATAGATATATATATATATATATATATAGTATAAAAGTATTCATTTTAGTATGTATTCTTAGCTGGTAACGTGGCTTAATTTAATCACTCTACTTTCTAACAAAAAAAGTTCCTTTCCGCTGTCGGTCGGGATTCGACCACAATTTCCGTTCAAGTTAAATCGCCTGTCTGGGATTTGTTACAACTTAGCTAGGACCCCTTTCCCCTTAACCCCTCGCTCCCTACAAAAATAGGAGATTGCCAAGGGGATTTGCTTGGTTTGAGATACGTATTGGTATTTGGGATTGAAGGCAAAAAGTTTATCTTATTGTTTGGCTCAATGCTCTTAAGTTAATTAAATCAAATTGAGATCTAAGATTTTATTTATTCAATTGATACTCTCTCACATGACCAGATCAATAGCAACTTATGTCTTCCTTCCAATTTCCAGACGTCAATCAAATCCTTAACTAAAACAAGTTAATGCAAACTGTTTAACTGCTTAAACTGTTTAACTGCTTTACTTAAGTATTATGCTTAGGCGTTAAAATTGAATTTAGTAGATTCATTTAGCTCTAAACTTCTGCTACATATATATATATATATATATATATATATATATATTCATATATCAATCAATCAAAAACTATTGGCCATTAACAATCAAGTTAATTCAGGTTACGCTATTAATGTCCAACTCAATACTGAAAAATGCTAATCATATATATATACAGCTGCTTTAAATATATATATATCTGAATAATCTGTCAAAGTGTCAGTGAAATTTATCTGTCCATTACTTGTTACCAAATTGATTGGCCATCGATCCATGTCATATGGCCAAGACACTTGCTAACCTCGTGCCAGACATTATCTTCAGCTAATACAGCGATTACAAATGCCCAAAAAATGTTTCTCAATTTGCAAATCTGCATGTCCACACACACATACATACTCATATATATATATATATATATATATATCTATATTTATATATATGCAAATGTGTGTGTGTGTGTGTGTGTTTGTATTTGTATATCTGATAATTGTGTAGACTTATAAAGCAAATAACAAACACACAAATCTGCCAGTTTGTCAATTGGCCGTGTGATTTTGTCGTCGCTGCTCTGTCGCTTCCCCTCTCCCTGCTGGTGCTGGTGCTTGTTGCCTCGCAGTCGCAGCAACTGTTAAAGCGTGGCAAATTCTAAATTGCAATACGTTGTTTTGTTTTGGCCAACAAAGTCTCCGTTTTCAACTAAAAGTGTCAATCTTTTTGTTAATTGGCAAATGGCAACAGCGAAAAGCGCCAAACCAAAAAAAGGCATTAAAACTAAACATATAACATTTGCACAACTTACAGTTACCCTGTATAAAATGTATGCTAATATGTTATAGCTCAGATTATACAAGAAATTTATGTTATAAATTTAAATTTAGCTGCTGCTCGTGTGTTGCTTGTGACTCAACAGCAACAGTTGCACAGCTGATTAAAAGGCTTTAATAAACAACCTTAAACTGGTTACAGGGTATATATATATATATATATATATATATATATATATATATATATATATATATAAATGTATGTATGTATATAGATATATATATATATATGTGCTCATCGTATCACGTTAATGCTTGAAGCATTTCCGTTCTCAGCCTTGGGTTCTTTTTCTTTTTTTTTGGGCTTGGCTTTGCCTGCCTGCCTGGCTCTCTGTCTGTCTGTCTCTCTGTCTGTCTGTGTGTGTGTCTGTCTGCATGTCTATCTGCCTGCCTGCCTGCTTGCCTGACTGTTTGACTGTTTGAGTGTCCCAATATGTTTGTCCATTGTACGTCCGTTTTGCCTGTCTAACAGGCTGCCTCTTTATCGGCTAATGGCCTTTGATGCGTCAGTGCTAAACCCTTTTAATTAACTTTTCTTGTGATTTGTACAACAATTTCACATGTAAACATTTATACACATATATATACATAATACACATATGTATTATCAACTAATCAGTTAACAATTGCAATAGATAATTGTTTATATAAGTGTGTGAGTGAGATAGAGCTAATCAATTATCATGTAACATTAACCTTGTTATTGTTTAATTAATTATGAACATTGAATGAAATTTCTGTGACAACATTACGAACTTGCTCATCCTGTGTATATGTGGTGGTACGGGGGGGGGGGGGGGAGGGGAGGTTGACGGGAGTAGTGGAAGTTGTTTTGTGGTTGAGGAAATAAACCATTTGATAGCACTATATCCTTTAGCGTTACCCCAATCAAACACACACATCCTGTCACTAATCTCGCATTCTTTCCCTCTCTGTCTCTCTCTCTCTATCGCTTCATTTAACTGAACAAACTATTGTCATACTGTGAAAATGAAGCGATGAACTGACGGATGTATTAAATAATTAACACGCCAGCTCGAAGCGTGTTGATATCCGCGGATATTCGCACATAATTGTAATTGTAATTGCAATTGTAATGGTAATTGTAAATTGTGCCAGTAATTGTAATTATCGTTGTTATAATGTATATAAATGTCATCACACACACACACACACACACACAGACACAAACACACAGACACATTGATAGAGTGCCTGTGATTGTTAATAAAGAGACTAAAAACTTTTTCAATTAGCTTATATAAAAGTTGTTCAAAATATCCATACTATACTATTCCATAACTATAACTATACTTTATATATTATTCTTTATATTTTAAGCCACATTTTCGCACAGTGTAAGCCAGCGTACTGCCACTCAAGTAATTTGCAATAAAATTTAAGCTTAATTTGTGCATAAATTAGCGAACATTTTGTCACTTAAATTGTCATTTGTTAAAGCAATAGAGAGCTAACTCTGCGTATACTTAATATTATTGCAGCTGCTTTGTCGGCTTAATATGGGCAATTAAGTTGTGGCTTATACACACAGCCCACACACACACACACACACACACGTAGATAGAGAGAGAGAGAGAGAGAGATAGTTGCAACATTTAACCTAAGGCTAAATGCAGTCAGCTCTATTTGTAGCTTTATGCATATATCTTTGGCTCTTAAGCTACTCACACAGACACATGCATATATATATATCGGCCTACATATAAACATCAGCCTAAGGGTAGGCTTAAAACTACACACACACACACACATAGGAGTAAAGCTAATTGCAATTTGTATGTGTGTTCATTTGTGACTGAGCAAATAGTAGGAGAACTCGATTATTGTTAGACTAGGAAATATATTTCTACTCGTTGAGCAAATGGATCTGTCATCTGAAACATGAAAATTTCATTAGTTAAAGGTTTTTCCTTCAATTTTGTCGCAAATGTTGCACACACACACACACACACACACACACATGTGGTAAAAAATTCTCTTAGTTGTCTCTTAAGGCTAAACGGACAATGAAATTGAATTAGAAACACACAGAAACTGTCTCCCTCTCACTCTTTATCTATTTATCTCTTTTTTTCGTGTGCTCCTTTCCTTTCACTTTGATGGCTTCAGCACAGAATGTTGTTAATGCACAGAGCTTGAAGTCAAAGAGGAGCCAAGCCCACGCTAGCAACAAACAATATTCAGGTACAATATATATATATATATATATATATCATAATATAAATATATCTATCTGTATAGTGAGAGGGCAAACAACTAAAAATCCATTCATGTTGCTTAAGTTAAAGTTCTTCACGTATTCGTAGAACAAATATCAACGCTAGGCTTCAATGGTTCATTGCTTCATTAGATGGCAGTAGGCAGTAGGCAGTGAGAGGGGGGAGCAGCGGGATTAGCATGACCATCATATAGATATGCTGGACAGTGGCATTGGCATCCATATCCCGACCGGTTCATTGCTATCCCAAAATACACACGCACACACACACACACACACACACATAACCAAGTGCTGAACGCGCTTTTGCCTCGCCTCAAGCCCAGCCCCAAAACGGCGCACTCACCGGCAGATGCGACCGCGTTTCGCAGTTAGCGGCGTTCTCTGTTTTTGTTTCCCACGCCATGGTAAATATGCAGGGACAGCCCACAGGTTTAGTTTTTAATATTTCTTTTCTTTTTTCTCTCTCCCGCTCTCCTTTTGTCTCTCTATCTCCTTTTTTTATATTTTTATTATTTTTGTTTTTTTTTTTAGCCCCTTTGCCTTTTTTGTAAAAAAAGAGCAAAGCGGAGCTATTGGAAATATGCAAAATCCAAAAGTATGTAACACATAGAAATAATCATCGGAGACCCCATAAAGTATATATATTCTGAATCAGGACGACAAGACGAGTTGATCTAGCCCTGTCCGTCTGTCTGTCCGTCCGTCCGTCCGTCCGTCCGTCCGTCCGTCCGTCCGTCCGTCCGTCCGTCCGTATGAACGCCTGTTTCTCAGAGACTATAAGAGCTAGAGCAACCAAACTTGAAATCTAGATTCGTTATGTTCGTACGCTGTACAAGTTTGTTTTTAATTTTTCAATTTCCTCCCCTGACCCCCGCAAATCGAAAAAAACGATTATTAAGCACAATTTTCAACCGATCAAATTTATTTTTGGCACACATCATAATTAGACCATTCTTGATCGATGTTGTGAATCTGGGTAAGATTGATCAAAAATCTCGGAAGTTATAGATCATCAAAAGTGGCGTTATGGGCCCCGGGGGGGGTATAATAGCGCGCGCAAAATAAGAGCTAGAGCAACGAAATTTGGCATCTAGATTCGTTATGTTTGTACGCTATACGAGTTTGTTTTTGATATTTGAATTTCCTCCCCTGACCCCCGCAAATCGAAAAAAACGATTATTAAGCACAATTTTCAACCGATAAGATTTCTTTTTCACACACATATTAAGTAGACCATTCTTCATCTACGTTGTGAGTTTCGTTAAAATTGAACGAAAAACACGGAAGTTATACAACAATAAGTACCGCGCTATAGAGCGTGGGGGGCTAAAAGGCGCGCGCAATGGCCAAGTACGTGCAGAACTGTGTGTATGTATGAGTATGTGTGTATGGCTGTATATGTAGGCAAAGGGGCTCTCGTAGTCGGGTACACTCGACTACAGACTTCTTACTTGTTTTTAAATATTTTAGTGTGTGTTTGTGTGTGTAGTTTTTAGCTTTTCTTCTTCCTTTTTTTATATTATTTTTTATTTTATAATATTATTTTTTGTTTCTTATTCTTTTCTTTTCTTTTCTTTTCTTTTTTTTAACCTCGGGTCTATTGTTGCCTGGCTGCCTGTGCGTTCCTGTGCGGATATTACAATTTTAGTATCTGCCGCTTATTTTATTTTTTTTTAGTTTTTTTGTTTTTATTTGCATTTTATATGCATGTATTTCTTGATTTGCCTAGCCTCAGTAGTGCTCCCTCTTGCATGCCTTTATATCTGTGAGTGTGTGTGTGTGTGTGTGTGTGTGTGTTAGCATCCTATCACTTTATGCTACACTTTGCTTCAGTTTCTTAGCCCCGTTTAGTTTTTATTTTCAACTGTGGCAAGTTCTTCTCCTTCTCCTTTATTATTTCTTTTTGCCCTCTTTCCTTCCTATCTTTAGCAGACAGCAAAGAACATCACTTTAGTGTTCCCGCACAGTGGTCTAACATACATGGTAAATCAATTGAAAACTATAAACTTTAACCAGGAACTAACACTCTTACTCTTCAGCTTTGCTTAAAGAAATCCTCTATATAAATATATATATAGATGTATAGTTGTATGGATCAGTTGATTAATAGTGCATAAATTTGTTATATTTTAGTCTTAGCTGGTCACACTGTGCTGTGCTGCACACTAAAAGCTTGTAGTGCAACTAGCTATCCGCAGGCAGGCGTGCCAACTTGGCACGCCCCTCCAGATGTAAGCAACAACTTGACTCAACCAACGGCCACTCCAACAGCTGTGGATCTACTTGTGCTGCTGCTGTGGTGTTCAGCTTAGCTCTGCCTTGCTCTGCTCTACTCTACTTGATGTGGTGTGGTGTGGTCTGTGCACAGACGTTACCCATACCATGGCATAGCATATCATTTTATATATATATATATATATATATATATATAGCAGGCCTGCATCCTTGGCTTTTCTACAATGTCAAAGTAATTGGATGACTTTTGGATTGCGGTATTGCGTCTTGACTTCTGCCCGAACAACTGCTACAAAAAGGTTTTTTTTTCTCTCTGTCTCTCTCTGCTTTTTGCTTGAAAGCATATGCAGCAATTGTATACAGAAGATACTCATACTAATAATTTGTTTTTTATTTTATTTCATTTTTCTTCTTGCTACCTTTAAGCTTCCCCTTCCCCTTACCACAACAACAACAACAACAACAACAACAACAACCTCTTGTGCCATTATACACCTGCTGCTTTTTAGTAGACTAATTGAAAGCGCGCGCGCTTAAACATTTCATTTGCCAGCAACTAATTTTAATGTTTATAAATAACATTTCAATGCGCTAAACAGAGATAGCTACAGAGAGAGAGAGAGAGAGAGAGAGATAGAGACACACTGTGGCATAGCTAGACAATGTGACTCTGTTAATGCTTTTTTCTTTTCTTTTCTTTTGTTTTGTTTTATGTTTTATGGCAATTAATGAAACGTGTTGTGCCGCAGCTTCGATTGAAAAAGTTTTTTTTTTTTTTTTTTGTTTGACAAACCGCAAAACGACTACATTAATTTATTTAGTTTATATATATATATATTTTTCTAATTTTTTCCTAAGCATATTTTATACGAAAATGCGTTAATAATTATAAGCTGGTTTTATTTCTTATTTTATTTGGAATTTTTTTTGGGTTTTGGTATTGAGTTTTCAATATTGTTCACCTGTTTATAAAATAGTATTTAATTCCATTTGATGCTAGCCGCCGCCTGAGAAATTCATTCAGAAACTAAATCTACAGACTCAAGGCTATATACTATATATATCTACATATATATATGTGAACCTAATACATATTTAATATTTATATATATATATATATATGAAAAACATAAATGGAATAATACTAAAATAATAATCGTGTTGATTGCAAGCATTTTTATGACAGCAACAGAACAAGTTTGAAACGGATTTGGCATATTTAATAACCAGCTTAAGCTATATACTATATAGTCTAAATATATATGTATGTATCTATATATATATATATATATATATATAAGCTGAGCAGATATCTGTTAACTTTGATAACATCTTGATTATGATTAAAGTTATTCTTTGACTTTTTGCAGCAAATCTAAAACTGTCACATTTATGTGGTTCTTGTTGTTGTTCTTGTTGCTGCTGTTGTTGTTGTTGTTTGGTAGTTGTAACAAAATAATGACAACAACTGCAGCAACAAGAACAACAACAAGAACCACATAAATGTGACAGTTTTAGATTTGCTGCAAAAAGTCAAAGAATAACTTTAATCATAATCAAGATGTTATCAAAGTTAACAGATATCTGCTCAGCTTATATATATATATATATATATATATAGATACATACATATATATTTAGACTATATAGTATATAGCTTAAGCTGGTTATTAAATATGCCAAATCCGTTTCAAACTTGTTCTGTTGCTGTCATAAAAATGCTTGCAATCAACACGATTATTATTTTAGTATTATTCCATTTATGTTTTTCATATATATATATATATATAAATATTAAATATGTATTAGGTTCACATATATATATGTAGATATATATAGTATATAGCCTTGAGTCTGTAGATTTAGTTTCTGAATGAATTTCTCAGGCGGCGGCTAGCATCAAATGGAATTAAATACTATTTTATAAACAGGTGAACAATATTGAAAACTCAATACCAAAACCCAAAAAAAATTCCAAATAAAATAAGAAATAAAACCAGCTTATAATTATTAACGCATTTTCGTATAAAATATGCTTAGGAAAAAATTAGAAAAATATATATATATATAAACTAAATAAATTAATGTAGTCGTTTTGCGGTTTGTCAAACAAAAAAAAAAAAAAAAAAAAAACTTTTTCAATCGAAGCTGCGGCACAACACGTTTCATTAATTGCCATAAAACATAAAACAAAACAAAAGAAAAGAAAAGAAAAAAGCATTAACAGAGTCACATTGTCTAGCTATGCCACAGTGTGTCTCTATCTCTCTCTCTCTCTCTCTCTCTCTGTAGCTATCTCTGTTTAGCGCATTGAAATGTTATTTATAAACATTAAAATTAGTTGCTGGCAAATGAAATGTTTAAGCGCGCGCGCTTTCAATTAGTCTACTAAAAAGCAGCAGGTGTATAATGGCACAAGAGGTTGTTGTTGTTGTTGTTGTTGTGGTAAGGGGAAGGGGAAGCTTAAAGGTAGCAAGAAGAAAAATGAAATAAAATAAAAAACAAATTATTAGTATGAGTATCTTCTGTATACAATTGCTGCATATGCTTTCAAGCAAAAAGCAGAGAGAGACAGAGAGAAAAAAAAACCTTTTTGTAGCAGTTGTTCGGGCAGAAGTCAAGACGCAATACCGCAATCCAAAAGTCATCCAATTACTTTGACATTGTGGAAAAGCCAAGGATGCAGGCCTGCTATATATATATATATATATATATATATATATAAAATAATATGCTATGCCATGGTATGGGTAACGTCTGTGCACAGACCACACCACACCACATCAAGTAGAGTAGAGCAGAGCAAGGCAGAGCTAAGCTGAACACCACAGCAGCAGCAGCACAAGTAGATCCACAGCTGTTGGAGTGGCCGTTGGTTGAGTCAAGTTGTTGCTTACATCTGGAGGGGCGTGCCAAGTTGGCACGCCTGCCTGCGGATAGCTAGTTGCACTACAAGCTTTTAGTGTGCAGCACAGCACAGTGTGACCAGCTAAGACTAAAATATAACAAATTTATGCACTATTAATCAACTGATCCATACAACTATACATCTATATATATATATATATATATATATATATAGAGGATTTCTTTAAGCAAAGCTGAAGAGTAAGAGTGTTAGTTCCTGGTTAAAGTTTATAGTTTTCAATTGATTTACCATGTATGTTAGACCACTGTGCGGGAACACTAAAGTGATGTTCTTTGCTGTCTGCTAAAGATAGGAAGGAAAGAGGGCAAAAAGAAATAATAAAGGAGAAGGAGAAGAACTTGCCACAGTTGAAAATAAAAACTAAACGGGGCTAAGAAACTGAAGCAAAGTGTAGCATAAAGTGATAGGATGCTAACACACACACACACACACACACACACACACTCACAGATATAGAGGCATGCAAGAGGGAGCACTACTGAGGCTAGGCAAATCAAGAAATACATGCATATAAAATGCAAATAAAAACAAAAAACTAAAAAAATAAAATAAGCGGCAGATACTAAAATTGTAATATCCGCACAGGAACGCACAGGCAGCCAGGCAACAATAGACCCGAGGTTAAAAAAAAGAAAAGAAAAGAAAAGAAAAGAATAAGAAACAAAAAATAATATTATAAAATAAAAAATAATATAAAAAAAGGAAGAAGAAAAGCTAAAAACTACACACACAAACACACACTAAAATATTTAAAAAAAAAAAAACAAAAATAATAAAAATATAAAAAAAGGAGATAGAGAGACAAAAGGAGAGCGGGAGAGAGAAAAAAGAAAAGAAATACTAAAACTAAACCTGTGGGCTGTCCCTGCATATTTACCATGGCGTGGGAAACAAAAACAGAGAACGCCGCTAACTGCGAAACGCGGTCGCATCTGCCGGTGAGTGCGCCGTTTTGGGGCTGGGCTTGAGGCGAGGCAAAAGCGCGTTCAGCACTTGGTTATGTGTGTGTGTGTGTGTGTGTGTGTGTGTGCGTGTGTATTTTGGGATAGCAATGAACCGGTCGGGATATGGATGCCAATGCCACTGTCCAGCATATCTATATGATGGTCATGCTAATCCCGCTGCTCCCCCCTCTCACTGCCTACTGCCTACTGCCATCTAATGAAGCAATGAACCATTGAAGCCTAGCGTTGATATTTGTTCTACGAATACGTGAAGAACTTTAACTTAAGCAACATGAATGGATTTTTAGTTGTTTGCCCTCTCACTATACAGATAGATATATTTATATTATGATATATATATATATATATATATATATTTGTACCTGAATATTGTTTGTTGCTAGCGTGGGCTTGGCTCCTCTTTGACTTCAAGCTCTGTGCATTAACAACATTCTGTGCTGAAGCCATCAAAGTGAAAGGAAAGGAGCACACGAAAAAAAGAGATAAATAGATAAAGAGTGAGAGGGAGACAGTTTCTGTGTGTTTCTAATTCAATTTCATTGTCCGTTTAGCCTTTAGAGACAACTAAGAGAATTTTTTACCACATGTGTGTGTGTGTGTGTGTGTGTGTGTGTGCAACATTTGCGACAAAATTGAAGGAAAAACCTTTAACTAATGAAATTTTCATGTTTCAGATGACAGATCCATTTGCTCAACGAGTAGAAATATATTTCCTAGTCTAACAATAATCGAGTTCTCCTACTATTTGCTCAGTCACAAATGAACACACATACAAATTGCAATTAGCTTTACTCCTATGTGTGTGTGTGTGTGTAGTTTTAAGCCTACCCTTAGGCTGATGTTTATATGTAGGCCGATATATATATATGCATGTGTCTGTGTGAGTAGCTTAAGAGCCAAAGATATATGCATAAAGCTACAAATAGAGCTGACTGCATTTAGCCTTAGGTTAAATGTTGCAACTATCTCTCTCTCTCTCTCTCTCTATCTACGTGTGTGTGTGTGTGTGTGTGGGCTGTGTGTATAAGCCACAACTTAATTGCCCATATTAAGCCGACAAAGCAGCTGCAATAATATTAAGTATACGCAGAGTTAGCTCTCTATTGCTTTAACAAATGACAATTTAAGTGACAAAATGTTCGCTAATTTATGCACAAATTAAGCTTAAATTTTATTGCAAATTACTTGAGTGGCAGTACGCTGGCTTACACTGTGCGAAAATGTGGCTTAAAATATAAAGAATAATATATAAAGTATAGTTATAGTTATAGAATAGTATAGTATGGATATTTTGAACAACTTTTCTATAAGCTAATTGAAAAAGTTTTTAGTCTCTTTATTAACAATCACAGGCACTCTATCAATGTGTCTGTGTGTGTGTGTGTGATGACATTTATATACATTATAACAACGATAATTACAATTACTTGCACAATTTACAATTACCATTACAATTGCAATTACAATTACAATTATGTGCGAATATCCGCGGATATCAACACGCTTCGAGCTGGCGTGTTAATTATTTAATACATCCGTCAGTTCATCGCTTCATTTTCACAGTATGACAATAGTTTGTTCAGTTAAATGAAGCGATAGAGAAAGAGAGAGAGAGAGAGAGAGAGGGAAAGAATGCGAGATTAGTGACAGGATGTGTGTGTTTGATTGGGGTAACGCTAAAGGATATAGTGCTATCAAATGGTTTATTTCCTCAACCACAAAACAACTTCCACTACTCCCGTCAACCTTCCCCTCCCCCTCCCCGTACCACCACATATACACAGGATGAGCAAGTTCGTAATGTTGTCACAGAAATTTCATTCAATGTTCATAATTAATTAAACAATAACAAGGTTAATGTTACATGATAATTGATTAGCTCTATCTCACTCACACACTTATATAAACAATTATCTATTGCAATTGTTAACTGATTAGTTGATAATACATATGTGTATTATGTATATATATATGTGTATAAATGTTTACATGTGAAATTGTTGTACAAATCACAAGAAAAGTTAATTAAAAGGGTTTAGCACTGACGCATCAAAGGCCATTAGCCGATAAAGAGGCAGCCTGTTAGACAGGCAAAACGGACGTACAATGGACAAACATATTGGGACACTCAAACAGTCAAACAGTCAGGCAGGCAGGCAGGCAGGCAGATAGACATGCAGACAGACACACACACAGACAGACAGAGAGACAGACAGACAGAGAGCCAGGCAGGCAGGCAAAGCCAAGCCCAAAAAAAAAGAAAAAGAACCCAAGGCTGAGAACGGAAATGCTTCAAGCATTAACGTGATACGATGAGCACATATATATATATATATCTATATACATACATACATTTATATAAATATATATATATATATATATATATATATATATATATATATATACCCTGTAACCAGTTTAAGGTTGTTTATTAAAGCCTTTTAATCAGCTGTGCAACTGTTGCTGTTGAGTCACAAGCAACACACGAGCAGCAGCTAAATTTAAATTTATAACATAAATTTCTTGTATAATCTGAGCTATAACATATTAGCATACATTTTATACAGGGTAACTGTAAGTTGTGCAAATGTTATATGTTTAGTTTTAATGCCTTTTTTTGGTTTGGCGCTTTTCGCTGTTGCCATTTGCCAATTAACAAAAAGATTGACACTTTTAGTTGAAAACGGAGACTTTGTTGGCCAAAACAAAACAACGTATTGCAATTTAGAATTTGCCACGCTTTAACAGTTGCTGCGACTGCGAGGCAACAAGCACCAGCACCAGCAGGGAGAGGGGAAGCGACAGAGCAGCGACGACAAAATCACACGGCCAATTGACAAACTGGCAGATTTGTGTGTTTGTTATTTGCTTTATAAGTCTACACAATTATCAGATATACAAATACAAACACACACACACACACACACATTTGCATATATATAAATATAGATATATATATATATATATATATATGAGTATGTATGTGTGTGTGGACATGCAGATTTGCAAATTGAGAAACATTTTTTGGGCATTTGTAATCGCTGTATTAGCTGAAGATAATGTCTGGCACGAGGTTAGCAAGTGTCTTGGCCATATGACATGGATCGATGGCCAATCAATTTGGTAACAAGTAATGGACAGATAAATTTCACTGACACTTTGACAGATTATTCAGATATATATATATTTAAAGCAGCTGTATATATATATGATTAGCATTTTTCAGTATTGAGTTGGACATTAATAGCGTAACCTGAATTAACTTGATTGTTAATGGCCAATAGTTTTTGATTGATTGATATATGAATATATATATATATATATATATATATATATATATGTAGCAGAAGTTTAGAGCTAAATGAATCTACTAAATTCAATTTTAACGCCTAAGCATAATACTTAAGTAAAGCAGTTAAACAGTTTAAGCAGTTAAACAGTTTGCATTAACTTGTTTTAGTTAAGGATTTGATTGACGTCTGGAAATTGGAAGGAAGACATAAGTTGCTATTGATCTGGTCATGTGAGAGAGTATCAATTGAATAAATAAAATCTTAGATCTCAATTTGATTTAATTAACTTAAGAGCATTGAGCCAAACAATAAGATAAACTTTTTGCCTTCAATCCCAAATACCAATACGTATCTCAAACCAAGCAAATCCCCTTGGCAATCTCCTATTTTTGTAGGGAGCGAGGGGTTAAGGGGAAAGGGGTCCTAGCTAAGTTGTAACAAATCCCAGACAGGCGATTTAACTTGAACGGAAATTGTGGTCGAATCCCGACCGACAGCGGAAAGGAACTTTTTTTGTTAGAAAGTAGAGTGATTAAATTAAGCCACGTTACCAGCTAAGAATACATACTAAAATGAATACTTTTATACTATATATATATATATATATATATCTATATCTATATGTTTGTATGTTTATTTGTATAGGTCACGTTTTGGAACTGGCTGAGCAATCGGAGAATAAAACGCTGGGCGTCTTCTCTAAGGTTTATAGACGTATGGTGCCCCTGTCTCAGATGCTGATACATCAATTGTATACGGAAATCATAAAGTGAGTTAAATTGAAAATAATTTAATATAAATATTAATATTCTTATTTTTTCTTTAATAGTCATCTGAAATATACATCAAACTATAGCAGCAATAATGGACAGGGTAACACCATTTTGACAAGTCAAAGTAGCCTCGAGGATGCATTGCATAAGTTCTTTGTGCAATTGTTTCCGGTTGCCTATCATCAGGCTGTGCATCTATCCAAGGATAATTACAAGGAACTGCATGAGGATTATATAAATTGCTTAAAGCATAACTATGATGACCTACAGCCCTTTGGTCCAATACCCAAGGATATACAATCGAATCTATTACAAAGCGTACACATGTCCAACATTTTTATGAATGCTTTGCTCCAAAGTGCCGAAGTGCTCAGTGAAATGGATGCTCTTTATGGTAAACAGCTAACGGATACATGCAAGGTGCATCTAACCAAGATGCATTATTGCCCCAATTGCAATGGACATTCAGAGCAGAAGAGGCCAAAGGTTTGCAATAGTTATTGCATGAATGTTATGCGGTAAGTTAAAGCTAAAAGAAAATAAAAACAAATAATAATATTACTTTGAAATTTGAAATTTATAAATTTAATTCTCAACTGGTTCTTCTTCTTCTTTCATATGCACAGTGGCTGCTCGGCACAATTCTCAGGACTCTTGGACAGCCCCTGGACAAATGTAGTTGAGGCTATGGAAAATCTTGTTAACGCACACATACGTTCAGAGAGCGGCATTATGTATACCATTAAACAGTTGGATATCAAGCTAGCCGAGGCCATAATGAGAGCTATGCAGAATGGACCAGAACTGGAGATGAAGGTATGGAAAATAATGGCAAATTGCGCCATATTAAATAGTGGGAGAAAGAGTGTATAAAAAATTCAATTGGAAATTGCTTCAAACAATCGATACAAGTCACGCAATAGAATAGAATTGCTTTGCTCAACACGCAAGGACATTTAAGCCTTTAAATTTTAAACAGTTAACATGAATCTAATGACTGACATTGAACACTAACTACTAAAAGTTAACTACCAAACAGTGGGCAGTCAGTGGGCAGTCAGTGGACATGCATCAACCAGTTTTCTTTTGGTTTTAAAAACTATTTGTGGCATTTTAAGTGCATTGACATTCAATTAGTGTGTCCGAGTACAGTTGCCTCCAATAATTGGCATGTCGAAATGGGGATTTAAAATGTTCAATTAGTTGTCATTGAGTTGATCGGCTAACGTTGCTTGTAATTTACATGCAACTCACTAGATGTTTCATATGTATGAGTATGTGTGTGTGTGCGTGTGTGTGTGTGTGGTGACAGGTAAGTTGGTGGCAGGCAAACACGTGCATGAGTACCAACGATAAGCTTAGCAGTAGAGGAAGTTGTACGTGTCGAGAGTCGAGCGTGTAGCATGCAGCATGGAGCGTGGAGCATGGAGCGTCGAGCGTGAAGCATCAAGTTGAGTTTAGTTGGAGCTGTTGATCTGTGTGAATTTGTCGAGGTTAACTTCTAACTTGAATTTAACATGCCACACTTGTATTATTATTATTATTATTATATTTATTATTATAGTTGTTGATGATGATTTTGTTTTTGTTGATGTTGTTTTTATTTTTGTTCTTATCGTTGTCGTTGTTGTCGTTGTCGTTGCTACAGATGGCGCTATTGTTGCTGTTCATTGTTGCCTAAATATATACATGCATATTTATGTATCTCCTTTTCTTTTATTTCATTTCTTTTCTTATTTTTATTTTTGATTTTCTTGCGTGCAGGTGAAAAAAACATGCGGATCACCCAATCTAATACCTTCATTATCGAATGCAACAGAAGGTACACAACATGGCAGCATCAAATGGGCCACTTCACCAGATGCCAGCATCCTGCGCTTTCTGTCCACAATTGAGAAATCCAAGGTTTTCTTTACCAACATAGTACACAAGTAAGTAGATATCAATATTTTTAAAATTCTTTTTCTTTCTTTTTTTTTTAGCTTTTTAGTTTAGTTTTTTTTTTTTTTTTTTGTGTTTGACATTGTCGTAATGGATTTTTATATATAGACCATCATCCTATGATCTTATGAAACAGCATCAATATTATTTGCCTCTAGTGATTTTATAGTTGAAATCCCGCAATAATCCAACGACATCCCTCAATAGGCATACATACAGTGGTGTGAATATAGCAATAAAGAAAATCACATTTAACCAAAGATTATTTTGTACCAGCGGACGGCAGGCAGTCTATATATATATACATATATAAATATATATATATGGATATTGGTAAAAAAAAAAAAAAAGAAAACGTGGTATAAACTTACCCCGCGAGTAACTGATGAAGGACGTGCCACACATATTTTACGCACTGTTTCATGCAAAAAGCCTACAAATTCCTTGAACATTTTTTTATTTTTTAATAATAATAATGGGAAATTTTTCTGTTTTTTAAAAGTATTTAGTTAAGTATGTTCTATGGTTTAGCTTCAAAATAGTACTGTCATAACGATATGGCCTACTATATTTCTAAATTTACATAAACATATCAATTATATATATATATATATATATATATATATATATTAATATATATCAAAATACTATTTAAATCTTACAGTTTCTGCGATGTGGACTACACACAAGCCGATGATCATCTCTGCTGGACCGGTGACCGTGTTGGAGATTATAGACAGCTGGTGATGACACCTGGCACAGATACCCAGCGCTACAATCCAGAGGTGCCATATGAGAATCAATCGCAGGTCAGCAAACTCAATGAGCTGGTGGACAAACTCATTAAGATACGTAAAAGTATTGGTGTATCGGTAAGTATAGCTGATTCTATATACTTTAAACTATATACGATATAATATTAATAAAATATATACATTATGTTTTATAGACACCTGTCTTAAGTCAACAGACACATGATATACAGAGTGACATGGGTCGTGAGGGTTCCGGTGGCGGCGCTGGTGGCAATATTAGCGATGATGATGAGGAGTACGGCACTATGCATGGTTCTGGCGATGGCTCTGGCGATGGTAAACTATACAAATGCTTTAATATATATATATATTATATATATATATGCAAAACTAACTGTTATTTTTAATTGCTTTCTTTTAATTTTTAGGTGGCTCAACGACTCTTTATGATCCAGCTGGTACGACGCCTATAAGCGGCAATGAAATTGAATCGCGCGACAACTCTAAGGGTACAGCCAGCGCGCTGACAGCCACTGCGACAACCCTACTCCTTACACTAGTCACACTCTATAGTAGTTGTAGTTAAAGCAACACTACGTAGTACTATCCAAAATTCCCAAAAAATAATCATATATATAACCACAATATATATACATATATAACTACATATTTATATATGTATATATATATATATATCATATGGGCAGAAAAATTATAGAAAAGAAAAGTAAGGAAATAACGTGACAGCGTGAAAGAGAGAGAGAGAGAGAGAGAGAGAGAGAGAGAGAGAGAGAGACAGAGAGACAGAGAGAAAGCAGAAAAGGGGAATAATAGAAGCAAAAAGCAAATTAAGCGCGCACAAAGTTCGTCGCAATTAAATATTAAATATAATATATTATTATTATTATTTTATTATTATTATTATTTTTATAATTATTATTATTATTATTATTATTGATATCAATATTTTTTTTTAATAGTCTTTAAGTTGTTACAATTAATTTATTAGCCTTTAAGCGCAATACAATTTGCAATCGAACAGGCGCCTCTTTCTAATGCAATCACAAAATTTCTACATAAATTCAAAAAGAATATATAGCAAGAAGGAAAGAAGGAAAAACTTTCTACAAAATTTCGTTGCGAAATGTCTACCAATTCTTCTAGATTTCCCAAATTTGATAATTGATAAGATGAGCTCGTTTTTTTTTTATAGAAGAAAGAAAACAACCTCAGCGCAGAATCCAACTAGACTTTTGTGCCATAAAACTAAAAATGTGTTGGAGGTTTAAAGAAAAATGAAAAAACAAAACAAAACAAAAGAAAACAAAACATAATGGAAGAAAAAACAACAATATTAAAATGAGAAATATAAGCTTAAATTCTGAAAGCAAAACCTAGTAACAGCGAGCACAGTTTGTTCAGATACATGTTCTTTAACTCATATATATAGATACATACATATATACATATGTGTATGTATGTATATATATATATATATATAAAAACACACATACTTATATAGCGTACAGTACGTAATATAAAGCTCAATGTTCAAAGCGAATTGTTCCTTTTTTGGTGTAATTAAAACAAATACAAATCAAAAAAAAAAAAATTAAATAAAATAAAAACTGAATAAAAAAAGTAAATTCAATAAAAATATATATTAAAAAAAAAATTAAAACAAAAATAGTTGCTGTTATGGCTAATTGAAATAAATACACAGAAAGCAAAAATAAAAAATAAATTAAATTAAATACGTAAAGTCAGAATTTAAAAACATTAAAAATCTGTTAGCAGTGAATGTTATAAAAAAATAGAAAAAAAAATAGAAAATGAATCATAAATAAACTTATTGTTGTCAATATTTAGGAGCTCAAATATGCATATGAATGGAATTTAGTTGAGAACAGAAAATAATGAAAAAATATTTAAAAAACAAAAAACAGATACGCACTTTTGGGAAAATGGAAAGAAAAATGAAAAGTAAATAAATAACTAGAAGACTTACAGCTTTATACGCATGAAACGATGAAAATCTATTGATGGTATATACCTATGTATATCTATAGATATACACTATTAATATCTAATATATGTAGCGTTATTTAAACTAATTATATTAAATATATATATGAAAACAGAAAGAAAACATATATATATATATATATATACATAAATATATAAACAATTTGAGGTAATGTCATTAAATGCATTAAACACATTAAAGCTTATAAAAAGAAAATAAATATATATATTAATATATATGTATATATATATATATATATATATATATATATATATATATATATATATATATATATATATATATATAATTAGGGAAACAAGTTCAGTACTAAATTGAATAAATACTGTTCAATAAAAACTATTTTTTTTTGTTACTATTAATTAAACTGTAAGTTATATGAAAATCATATAAATATATATATAAATATATATATCTATATATCTATATGTGTAGATGTCAATAGCTGCAACTATGCTGCAGGCTTTCGACCAGGCCAATTGCCACTTAAAACGCAAAAGTAAAAAAAAAAATTAAGCAAATTGCTGTAGTTGTTTAACTCTTGAAAACATTTAAAAAAAAAATATATATATATATATATATACTATAAAGAAAAACAAAAATTAAATACTTGATAATTAAGCAAAAATACATTTAAAAAAAACAAAATATATTTTAGCGCGTAAAGTGTAACAATTTAGAGCGTAATGTGTAAAAAGAAATGGTTTAATGAGAACAAGAAAATTTAGTTAGTAGCCAATTAACACAATATAATAACACATAACAAATTGATCTACTTATATCTGTAACTATATATATAAATATATATATATATATATATATATATATATATATATTTATGTGTGTATTACTGATTAATAGCGACTAACAGCCGAACGCGTAAAACTATAAACAACGGCTACGATAAATATTTGTATGTTGAACTATGTATAATTATTATTTTTTTTATTATTTAACTATTGCATGTGATTAATAATATTTAAGTTAAACATAAACACACACAACATATTCTACTGTAACTTATGTATACCGCAAAAAATCAGCAAAACATATTATAATAAGAAAAATATCCACATTGTACGAAATAAACAACAGCAAAGAAAATATAAATAATTTAATTCAAAAGAATGATTAAAAGTAAAATCATCTTTGAAAAACTATTGGAAGATAACCAATGCATATGTGCACACAAAAAAAAAAACAAAATATAATATAAAAAAATTAAACAATTAAATGTACTACTTTTAGATGCCTAAAAACAAAAAACAAAAACAATCAATAAATAATTATGTAACAAAATAAAAAAAAAAAAAGAAAACAAACGCAAGTCCAAAAATTTATTGACAACATGACAAAAAAAAAAAAAATGCTATGAACAATTGAGCAATTGCAAATCATATGAAACACTTTTGTAAAATTCAATTAAAAGCAAATAAACGTCTACATTTAAAATTCAAAATATCTTAGCTAAATCTTTTATATTACACAAGAATTTGTTTGGTGAAATATAGCTTAACTGGAGAGAAGAATTTTTATATATCATGCATATTCATATGCTTGCTTTTGAATGGAAGGTAAAGCGGGTTTTGGTCTATGGAATTCATTTATTTCAGTAGTTCTTCTGGTCTAATAAAAACGTTTTAACAGTCCGCTTCCAATTTAATTTTAAAATAGTGGGAGAATAAATATTGGCAGCACTTTTTATAAGCTAGCAAGCCGTGATGATAATTGAGGTAACTATTTAATAATTCAGATAAGATAATAAGAAAAGAAAGATAGTTATTATTAATAATATTCCTACCACTTAATTGTTACTTTCTTTTTAAATTTTAACAACTTATTAATATAAGGTATGAATTAAGATTAGCACTTTTATATAAACTTAAGTTCAAATTGGCGGTAATTGGTTAGGTTGGCAGCTCTGTTATATATGACATGCAACAGATTCTTAATTTGGTTTCCCAGTAAATAATTCAAATAAGTAGACTACAAATATGGTTAAGATCTGCCAGCTAGTATATACTTTTATAAAATTATAAAGAATATAAGAATTATTTAACATGCCAAAATAAAATACCAAACTTAAGTATAACTTGAGGTGGCAACTCTACAATTTGAAATGCATTGAAACATGTTATCGATTATTCTCACTTCATAAACGAAGAAAAAGGCGCGAATTCAGCGTAACGCGCAGGCAAGTAACAAGACAGCTGGCGGGAAGCATCATTTTGTTATATTTTGATTGCATTATATTGCAAACAACCAAAGAGTAAACATTTCGCCTATATTTCAGACTCTTTTTAATTAAACAATGGCACGCCGTGACTATGCACAGGACAGAGGTAAGCATAATTAACAATATAACAACATAGAAGAGCACAATGTGTTAAAATAAATTTCATTGGACATAGAATCAATCAAAACATTTTTGTCCGAATTCTGCAAAACTGACGATGATGGCAAAAAGGAGTTTGTTTATGGCTCACAACTGGTAAAGCTAGCACATCGGGAGCAAGTGCTTATAACCATAGATTTGGACGATCTGTCACAGTTCAATGAGGATCTTGCTGAGGCTGTAATTGAGAACTGTAGACGCTATTCGTCAATTTTCAGCGATGTGATAGCTGAGCTACTGCCAAGCTACAAACAGCAAGAGGTACATGCGAAGGATGCTCTGGATGTTTACATTGAGCATCGTCTGCTTATGGATGCGCGCACACGCAATCCCATGGAACAAAGAGATGAACGCAATGCTTTTCCCTCAGAGCTTATGAAAAGATTGTAAGTATAAAACAAACCAACCAAAAAATTTTGACCAACTAACAAGATTTAATTTTTAGTGAAGTGAGTTTTAAGCCACTGTCCACGGAGAAAGCAAGCTCCATACGCGAAGTGAAGGCACAACAAATTGGCAAGCTGGTCACTGTGCGTGGCATTGTTACACGCACCACAGAGGTGAAGCCTATGATGGTTGTGGCCACCTACACATGCGATCGCTGTGGCTCTGAAACATATCAGCCAGTGAACTCGCTATCCTTTATACCCGTTCAGGAGTGTCCCTCAGATGATTGTCGCGTGAACAAAGCCGGCGGTCGTTTGTATTTGCAGACGCGCGGTTCCAAGTTTGTCAAATTCCAAGAAATTAAAATGCAGGAGCATAGTGACCAAGTACCTGTGGGACACATTCCTCGTAGCATGACCGTGCTATGCCGTGGTGAAGTGACGCGTATGGCACAACCAGGTGATCATGTGCTTGTATCAGGCGTCTTTTTGCCTATGGTACGCACTGGTTTTGCCCAAATGGTTAGGGGTCTGCTTTCAGAAACGTTCCTACAGGCACACGTAAGTTGTATGGATAACTTTATGACAACTTTCTATTACTAATAATTGTTTTCCGGCAGCGCATCATATGTATTAACAAGAATGACGATATCTCGGACAAAGATGCTGAATTGACGCCTGCCGAGCTGGAAGAGTTGGCACAGGATGACTTTTATGAGCGTCTAGCAACCAGCTTGGCACCAGAAATCTATGGCCACTTGGATGTTAAGAAGGCGCTGCTCTTGTTGCTTGTAGGTGGTGTGGACAAGCGCCCAGACGGTATGAAGATTCGTGGCAATATAAACATCTGTTTAATGGGTGATCCTGGTGTGGCCAAATCACAGCTGCTGAGCTACATAAGTCGTCTAGCTGTTCGTTCACAATATACTACTGGTCGCGGTTCCTCAGGCGTTGGCTTAACGGCAGCTGTAATGAAGGATCCACTCACTGGCGAGATGGCTCTTGAGGGTGGTGCCTTGGTCTTGGCTGATCAAGGCGTGTGCTGCATTGACGAGTTCGATAAAATGGCAGATGTCGACCGCACGGCTATACACGAAGTCATGGAACAGCAGACCATTTCCATAGCCAAGGCAGGCATTATGACCACATTGAACGCACGCGTTTCAATTCTGGCCGCTGCCAATCCAGCCTTTGGTCGCTATAATCCCCGTCGCACAGTGGAACAAAATATACAGTTGCCCGCCGCATTGCTGTCACGTTTTGATTTGCTGTGGCTCATTCAGGATAAACCTGATCGTGACAATGATTTGCGCCTGGCCAAACACATTACGTATGTGCACAGTCACAGCAAACAGCCGCCTTCCAGAGTGAAATCGCTAGACATGAATCTAATGCGACGTTATATTAATCTCTGCAAACGCAAGAATCCCACCATTCCAGATGAGCTTACAGACTACATTGTGGGTGCCTATGTGGAGCTCAGACGTGAAGCACGTAACCAGAAGGATATGACATTTACCTCTGCTCGTAATCTACTAGGAATTCTGCGACTTTCAACTGCTCTGGCACGATTGCGTCTCTCCGATCGTGTCGAAAAAGACGATGTAGCAGAAGCTCTACGTTTATTGGAAATGTCCAAAGATTCACTTAATCAAATACACGAACATCAAAAGGGACAGTAAGTATTAAAAATCATACTCCATTTTATACAAGCATTCATTAAATCAAATCCTCCAATGTTCCTTGAAGTACACCAAACACTTCGGATCGCATCTTTGCCATCGTACGTGAACTGGCCGGTTCTGGCAAGGCAGTCAAGATCGGTGACATTATGGATCGTTGCACAACGAAAGGCTTTAAACCCGATCAAGTGGACAAATGTATTGATGATTATGAGGAGCTCAATGTCTGGCAGGTCAACATGGGACGCACAAAGATTACATTCATGTAAATCTCATAGTGCGTTTCGTTGCATCTACAGACATCCTTCACTTTATCTAATTCCTTGTTAGTTTTTAAGTACATCTCACGTACATCAATTCATTTTCTTACATTGTCATATTTTTTTTTAAGTTTATAAATAAATTTTGCTATTATCATAAAGTTATGGTAGATATATATGCAGTTAACAAATTTTTCAACTAATACATGAATTGACTTTATTTAATAGATCAAAACGCACACATGCAGACATATACATATACAATAATGTATATATATATATACATAGATATTAAAAATATAATTTTGTAATTGCAAAAAAAAATCTTAGATACATTTTCATCTCTTTGCTTTTACTCAATCGTTTCAATTCTTGCTTTAAGTTCGTAGATATTTCCTTAAAGAAGCTCAAAGAGGTTTACTTGTAGTATCTATGTAAATGTATATGTATTACTCTCGATCATATCGTAGTCCAAATTCTATTCAATTCATGTCTAAAATGTATATATATGTGTGTATATATTTTTCGTATTCAGTTATAGCTGAATACAATATTCACTAATAGAAAAAATTGCATCACTACAAAGCAACTACGTGCACTATATAATTGGTTAATATGCTCATATATATATATATATATATATATATATATATATATATGGATATATATAATTGATTCTGAATAAGAGTTAGTACATCTACATGCTCATATTGAAGCTCAATGCTGCATGCAATTTGTTACGTATACGCGGTGAGTTCCAACGATTGCCACTGGATAGCCGTAGGCCCACAACGGAGCGCAGCTCAGTGGGCGAAATACCTTCATCAACATCATCTTAGATATATTTTCATCTCTTTGCTTTTACTCTCAATCGTTTCAATTCTTGATTTAAATTCGTAGATATTTCCTTAAAGAAGCTCAAAGAGGTTTACTTGTAGTATCTATGTAAATGTATATGTATTACTCTCGATCATATCGTAGTCCAAATTCTATTCAATTCATGTCTAAAATGTATATATATGTGTGTATATATTTTTCGTATTCAGTTATAACTGAATACAATATTCACTACTAGAAAAAATTGCATCACTACAAAGCAACTACGTGCACTATATAATTGGTTAATATGCTCATATATATATATATATATGGATATATATAATTGATTCTGAATAAGATCATCTTAGATACATTTTCATCTCTTTGCTTTTACTCTCAATCGTTTCAATTCTTGCTTTAAGTTCGTAGATATTTCCTTAAAGAAGCTCAAAGAGGTTTACTTGTAGTATCTATGTTAATGTATATGTATTACTCTCGATCATATCGTAGTCCAAATTCTATTCAATTCATGTCTAAAATGTATATATATGTGTGTATATATTTTTCGTATGCAGTTATAACTGAATACAATATTCACTACTAGAAAAAATTGCATCACTACAAAGCAACTACGTGCACTATATAATTGGTTAATATGCTCATATATATATATATATATGGATATATATAATTGATTCTGAATAAGAGTTAGTACATCTACATGCTCATATTGAAGCTCAATGCTGCATGCAATTTGTTACGTATACGCGGTGAGTTCCAACGATTGCCACTGGATAGCCGTAGCCCCACAACGGAACGCAGCTCAGTGGGCGAAATACCTTTATCAACATCATCTTAGATACATTTTCATCTCTTTGCTTTTACTCTCAATCGTTTCAATTCTTGATTTAAATTCGTAGATATTTCCTTAAAGAAGCTCAAAGAGGTTTACTTGTAGTATCTATGTAAATGTATATGTATTACTCTCGATCATATCGTAGTCCAAATTCTATTCAATTCATGTCTAAAATGTATATATATATGTGTATATATTTTTCGTATTCAGTTATAACTGAATACAATATTCACTACTAGAAAAAATTGCATCACTACAAAGCAACTACGTGCACTATATAATTGGTTAATATGCTCATATATATATATATATATATATGGATATATATATGGATATATATAATTGATTCTGAATAAGATCATCTTAGATACATTTTCATCTCTTTGCTTTTACTCTCAATCGTTTCAATTCTTGCTTTAAATTCGTAGATATTTCCTTAAAGAAGCTCAAAGAGGTTTACTTGTAGTATCTATGTAAATGTATATGTATTACTCTCGATCATATCGTAGACCAAATTCTATTCAATTCATGTCTAAAATGTATATATATATGTGTATATGTTTTTCGTATTCAGTTATAACTGAATACAATATTCACTACTAGAAAAAATTGCATCACTACAAAGCAACTACGTGCACTATATAATTGGTTAATATGCTCATATATATATATATATATATATATGGATATATATATGGATATATATAATTGATTCTGAATAAGATCATCTTAGATACATTTTCATCTCTTTGCTTTTACTCTCAATCGTTTCAATTCTTGCTTTAAATTCGTAGATATTTCCTTAAAGAAGCTCAAAGAGGTTTACTTGTAGTATCTATGTAAATGTATATGTATTACTCTCGATCATATCGTAGTCCGAATTCTATTCAATTCATGTCTAAAATGTATATATATGTGTGTATATATTATTCGTATTCAGTTATAGCTGAATACAATATTCACTACTAGAAAAAATTGCACCACTAAAAAGCAACTACGTGCACTACATAATTGGTTAATATGCTCATATATATATATATATATATATATATATATATATATATATATGGATATATATAACTGATTCTGAATAAGATCATCTTAGATACATTTTCATCTCTTTGCTTTTACTCTCAATCGTTTCAATTCTTGCTTTAAATTCGTAGATATTTCCTTAAAGAAGCTCAAAGAGGTTTACTTGTAGTATCTATGTAAATGTATATGTATTACTCTCGATCATATCGTAGTCCGAATTCTATTGAATTCATGTCTAAAATGTATATATATGTGTGTATATATTTTTCGTATTCAGTTATAGCTGAATACAATATTCACTACTAGAAAAAATTGCATCACTACAAAGCAACTACGTGCACTATATAATTGGTTAATATGCTCATATATATATATATATATGGATATATATAATTGATTCTGAATAAGAGTTAGTACATCTACATGCTCATATTGAAGCTCAATGCTGCATGCAATTTGTTACGTATACGCGGTGAGTTCCAACGATTGCCACTGGATAGCCGTAGGCCCACAACGGAGCGCAGCTCAGTGGGCGAAATACCTTCATCAACATCATCTTAGATATATTTTCATCTCTTTGCTTTTACTCTCAATCGTTTCAATTCTTGCTTTAAGTTCGTAGATATTTCCTTAAAGAAGCTCAAAGAGGTTTTCTTGTAGTATCTATGTAAATGTATATGTATTACTCTCGATCATATCGTAGTCCGAATTCTATTCAATTCATGTCTAAAATGTATATATATGTGTGTATATGTTTTTCGTATTCAGTTATAGATGAATACAATATTCACTAATAGAAAAAATTGCACCACTACAAAGCAACTACGTGCACTACATAATTGGTTAATATGCTCATATATATATATATATGTATATATATGGATATATATATGGATATATATAATTGATTTTGAATAAGAGTTAGTACATCTACATGCTCTTATTGAAGCTCAATGCTGCACGCAATTTGTTACGTATACGCGGTGAGTTCCAACGATTGCCACTGGATAGCCGTAGGCCCACAACGGAGCGCAGCTCAGTGGGCGAAATACCTTCATCAACATCATCTGCCTCGGTTTTAATTTCCATCTTCTGTACAATAAGACGTACCAGTTGATGCTGCTGTTCCAGCATGCGGCTTATGTCACGCAGTTTGCGTCGTTGCCTTTCCAATTCCGCATTGACAAGATCCTCATTGTTATCAAATCCAATAACATCTATAGCAGCTGTAAAGGAACTCCAATGAGTTTTGATAGTTTGCTGCTATGGATTGGTATACTTACAATCCTCAGTAAATGGATTAGAAAACCATTTGCGTAATATAACATCCAAAAAGCCAAGTTTACATTTCGTATCATTGGGATATTCGATTAGTTCCATCTTATCCACCCTTTGCAGCCAAACTTGTGGTAGTTTGCGTTCCAGCTCTGTATGTAGCACCACCTGCATGGCCAGGCGCTTCAGCTGTGCATTGCGACGCACTGACTCGATGTCACCAACAGCCAAACCGATAAGCAGATTCATCAACAGAATGGGCATCAGTATCATAAACACACCTGCATTAAGTATCCTTAATAGAAGTTCTTTTAGGCCTTAACTAGGGGTCTTACTCAGTATAAGAAATGAGGTCATTGGCACCTTCAATTGATCCTTGTAGTAGGTATTGACATAGGTGCCCACAAAATCCAGTTCACCCAACATCATGGAAAACGTACGCAGTAATGACATGGGTATATTAGAGAACGACAAGTGATTCGGCTGTGGGTCAATTATCTGAAATATAGCAAAGTTGCAATTTTAAGGTTTAAGTAAATTGTATAACTAACCTTTGAGAGCAATATATAGAACGATAGGCCAAATGCTATGATCAATATGGAGAAGACCATCAACACTTTGATTAATGTCTGTAAGATTTCCAGAAACATAACCACATAGATGCCAACTTGATCAAAGCGCTGCAAGAAGAGCAAAAGTCGAAACCAAGACAAGAATACCGCAACCGAGGCAGCTGAATAGTGTATGGTACTGATACTTCCATCCGATTTAAATGCGGGCGTTATCATAACCAGTGCCGATATATAAAGTACCCAAGATATAAGATTTACTGTCTCCACCAAATAATGTAAACGCTGCTGATAAATCTGTATAAGTTCCCGCATCGAATTGAGCAATATATAAACCACAATGACACCAGCACAAAAGACTATGGCTGTGGTGCGTTTGATATTTTCCTCGCATGAATCCAGTCGTATCTGAGAAGCCACCACAGGATTATGTGATAAATTCATTGTAAGTGCCTCCCAGCTATGTGTGTGTAAGTTTGATTATAATAATGTGATTATATTTAAAAGGATATTTATATTTACCCCAAATTACAATATTGACTCATTGTCCTGTTACCCCCAGGCTTAAGCTGTATATTGTTCATCATGAGTGATGAATAGATTGTGACAAAGACCAAAAATATAGAGTAGATCAGAAGATTAGCCAGATGAAAGTATTTCCCATATGAATTCCATTTCATTTGCAAATATTTCTGACTCAATGGATGTGCCAGCAGTTCGACTCGTCCATGTGTCACCATGGTCTATGGAATATGTTAAATCAGATTAGTTATATAAATACTTAGTTACTAAAGGACGACTTAGTTAGCATTTAGGTGAACACCACAAAAGTCATTTACATATTATGTTACACTAACATTAAAAAAGACACAACACAGACTAATAAAACATCACACTATACAACATAATTACGTTTAGCTACACAAGAATATATTCACAATTGCCTTTTATGCCCAAAAAGGTATTAAGGTCACAGTTCACAGGTGTCGGTTGTCGAGTGAGAATTGACGATTGACAATTGATAATTGACGGTTGACAAGTTACAGGTCAAAAATGAAAAAAAAAAAATATATATATATATATGTTGTGTGCATAAAGCTTGAACTTTATTTGAATAGTAACTCACATTCACAACAGCCAATGGCGCCGGACGCCATTTTGGGTCATTAAATTCTTTACGCTTTTCCTCAATTTGCTCGGGTGTTTTTTGGTATGGCCGAAATGAATATTTGATCTAAATTTTTGAGTTTTGATTTCTTTTGGTTTTTATATTTTTTTCCTTATTTTTTTTTTTTTTGTTGTCTTGGATTATTTTACAAAATCAAATTCAATAGATTTGGTGCATGTGCAGTTGTGTGGGTGCATGTGTGCATATGTTTGTGAAACAGATGAACAGAACTCAAACTAAGTAAACTCGAACTAAGTCCCTGTTTTGCTTTATAGACCATTCTTATGGAACAATTTTTGCTTTAGAATTCAGCCCAATTTTTGTTATTATTGTTGATGTTTAAATTATTCATAGTATTCATAGTTATCATATTATTCATAGTATTCATAGTAACCATAGTCTTAAAAGGGGAACAAAAACACACTCAATAAGCATGCGACTTCTTAGTAATTCTGCTTACATTCAGGGCCGGTAATGGAATGGGATTGGCTGTCATAATTGGCTCATCGGTCATTTCATCGGGCTTATCATATATATAAGGACATTGCAAGAATGCGAATGAGTACCTAATCTAAAGTTTCATATTTTCAAAGAGAAGAGTTTGTTTAATTTTTTTTTTGTTTTATATATATTTTTTAATTAGCCTCAAATTGAATATATCGTAGAGAGGCTAACCAAATGATGAAATTGTATGATGAAATGATGAGCCTAGTATGTTATCCCTTATGTATGGTTAATAATAAACTTACGTAAAAGCTTTTTGAGTCCTTCTTACAATTGGCTTTGGTAATACACTTATCCTGTACAGCCTCAAATACTTTTGGCATAGATGCAATCAATGCCAGTGTAACGCAAGGATGCTTATCGGAACGCAATGCCATTACCTCATTGGCCCTCTCCTCATGGGTGACCATAGCCAGAGCTGCCTCTGGATATTTATAGTAAATAGCATAATCGATAGCACTCATATCCATCACATTATACACCAGCTTACAACCCATTGACATCAACACCGATATGGAATGTGGCTTATTCTCCATTGTGGCCAAATGTAGAGCAGTATTCTGTTAGATAAATTACAATAAGTAATAACATAAGAATGTATTCGGTTTAACTATCAATATAGGCCACTCTTACACCATCCTTGTCCACCTGATCCAAGAGATGCGAGTGCACCGAATGCAGCATCTCAATGGTCTCAGTATAACCGGACATAGAAGCCAATTGCAACGGATTGCGTCCAGAATGATCGCGATGCAGCAGTGCGCCTCTGTTCAACAGCAATTGAACCACACGCGTATGTCCTTGCTGGGAGGATATATGCAATGGTGTCATGCCAGCACCATCGCTTTCATTAATAATAAAAGAACCCTTCTCCGAGTCCAATAGCTGTCGGACTGTATTATATCTGCCAAAGCGTGCAGCAAAGTGTAGCGGACTCTCATTATTATTGTTCTTCAGATTGATGCAGGCACCAAGTTGTATGAGATTCTCCAGCGAACGTATATGCCCATCTCGACTGGCATAGTGTAATGGGGAACAGCCCATGCTATCCTTTTCATTTAGGAGCAGCTTCAGCTGTGAATTTCTCTGGCAGCTGGCCACCTGATCAGCAAAATCTTTGAGATGTCCACCATTCATGATAACAAAATGCAGCACATTTCTAGAAGCAGCATCCTTCACATCAATACTGGCTCCCAGACGTATAAGCAAATGCACTATATGTATTCACAATAGAACATGAAATTAAAGAGCTTCATAAAACAAATTTTTTTAACTGTTTTCATTACTTGTCTTCCAGCCATTGCGTGAGGCAGCCAACAGCAATGGAGAGCGATGTTCCTTATCCAATGCATTGATTTCCGCTCCCTCGCTGACTAAATATGACACTATATCCGGATGGTCAAACATTGATGCACAGTGCAATGGTGTCATTTTCTGTACATCTGTGCAACTCAGACAAATCCTTTTTTCCATTGGTTGTAGCTCAAACATCAGTTTTACTATATCGATTGCACCCTGTGCATGTATATAAATGGGAAAAAAATGATATTTCATATTTTTAGAATATACTATCTAACATTGTACGTGAGTGGGGGGCTTTAATTGAATGGATACCCTACAATTTGAGAAACTTAGAACACTTTTAGGGTATATAATATTAAAAATAATAACAATAAAAATAATTTAAGTTTTGTTTTGTTTATGATGAAGATTTTTAGTCTAATTTTTTGATAAATTATATTCAATTTTATTTAAAAATGTTCATGTATTGGTATGGCATGTTGTCAGGCCTTTTTCGCATTTGGACTAATGCTATTTGCCCAAGCAAGGACCCTCTTCAGTGGGAAAGTCACGTTCGTTTTGGCCAAATTTGCATAAGAATTTTTTAAATTAAAGTCGCACAGTTATTCACACGTAAATGTGAAACACATGGATATGGTCATGTTACAATGGTGTAACATTCAATGCAGTCTGTGCCCCATTTGAAGCGAAAAAAAAATGTTGTTTAAGTAGAAGAAGAAGTAGTAAATATGACCATAAATAAGAACAAACAATAATAAGGAATATGAACGCCATGTGAAGCGCTGTCCTGGCAACAAGTTACAGACAATGCCAGCATTAACACTTACCTGAGCACAGGCTAGATGAACTGGGGTTGAGAGATCATGTTGCTGTGTGGATATTTTTGCACCAGATTTGAGGCATAGCTCAACAGCTTTAATGTCGCCGCCATGAACAGCCGAGTGCAGCGGTACATTGCCCTCGGAATCGAAAAAAGATATCATTTCCTCGCGTGTGCAGCCGCGTTGTTCGCCCCACTTAAATGGTCAAGGGATTAAAAAAAAACAAATTATTCATTCATTGCAGTGGCAAAATCCGTTTCTAAAGTGTGATAACCTTGACGTTGATTAATGTTTTTATTATTATTTTGATTTGTGAAATTTAAGAAAGGGTTTTTAACTTTTATAAATTTGATAAACAAAAGAGTTTTTTTTCCAGCAGCTTTCAAGTAGAATGAATATTTGATATTATATATTTTTAGAGATTTCTTAGAATTTAGACCCTTGCAATTATGTATTAAATGTGATTGATAGCCAGGCATTAAATCAAAAGTTTACATAAGTCAAAGGTGATATAACAAAGAGCAGTGTGGAAAAAATACTTTTTTGATTGACTTCTTTAGAAATTATAGAAATCAATGCAAGCTTTTGCCTTCAGCAGTAAAACAACAAAAATAAAATAAAATGAAGCAAAAATATAAAAAGAACTGAGTGCAAGATTAAAAGGTCAAGCGATTGATGGAGCCAAAGAGACGGAGGAGCATAACTGCAACGTGATTCAAATAAAGTGGATAAGCGTCTTGGGAATGAAATGGCGAATCACTTAAAGCTTCGACATTAAGTTCATAGTGGGAGAGCAGTTGGATGACAGTAAATTGTTTGTTTGTATGTTAGTGATGTACATGCAATGAAGTATATGTTTAAATGTATATATATGTATACTTGCCTGAAAGAAAACTTCCATTGTCTTAGAGCTAGCGTTCTTAGCAGCTTCATGTATAGGATAATAACCATTGTTGCAAGGTCTACGGGGGCATGCATCAAACTCTGTAATCTGTAAGATACGACATACGCAAACTATTACGAAATACACTTCAAAATGCACTACACACACGCATATTTACATAGTTAAATTCTCTCTTATACTCATACATAAAACAATTTTGAAAAACACTTCAAAGGCATATAATTCCACAAAATCAGCCTGCGTCACGTTTCTCCTAAGACCTGGAACCTGCTCAGGGCTCAGCTTCAACGGTGAAGCTATCATTAACCGCACTGCACACTGCTACCTTGGTCTGGAAAAATCAAATTCTAGCGGTGACAGCTAAAACAACAACTAAAATGAAAAGGCTGGATTGGATACTCAGCTCTAAAAAGCTGCAAGTTGCTACCAAATCGCTGATAATAAAAAACAATTTTAACACCGACTTGGTCATACACCATTCAAGTTTGGGGCACTACTTAATAGGCTTAGGGTACTTCAGTCTAAAGCTGCAAGAACTGCTTCTGGGCTTCCCTGGTACGTCACCAATCGAGTAATCGAAAAAGACCTGAAGCTGGTGTTAATCGGAGACCAGATTAACCATCATAGCAGCCGTTATGCGGAAAGAGTTTTGGCTCACCCGAATCCACTGGCTAATCAACTTACCGAGCCTCTACCCCATCGTCGTCTGATGAGAGTTCATCCAAGCGATTTGCTTTCGCGAACTTTTAGTTAATTTATTCCAACATTTGTTAATAATTTCTTTATTTTTTCCTTAGTTTTAGGGAAACTATTGTTTCCAAAAATACTTGTTACCCGCCGTTAGGTTAAGCTCAAATTCTCTGAGCGCTTCCTAAAGAATAAAAATATATATTAACTCCAGCAGGTATAACGAGAGATTGGAGCAGCACAGGAATAGGTTAGCCATGGAGCTAACCAGGAACAGAAACCACCAACGATTAAAGAGGCGCCAACCGAAAGACCTAATGAGCCGGACCCCTAGAGGGAGAGGTCGTAGATGAAGACTCACTTGTGCTAATATTGTGATCATATTGTTAATTGTTAATTATTGTTAATTGTTAATTATTAATTGTTAATTGTTTTTTGTAATACTCGTAATAATGCATAAGTTAACCCACTTGGGTTAGCAGGCGAGCCTTTATTGGCAGAAATAATGATAAAAAGGTTATAAAGGGGTTGTTGTTACCCCGTATATCTTAAATAAAAATAATAAAAAAAAAAAAATAAAAAAATATATATATATATACAAAAAAAAAAAAAAAAAGCAAATCAAAAAATGTAGCATACTTCTGAGAGCAGGCAAATAAAATTCTATTTGCACTTGTGTTACATTCGAACCTTTGCTTGATAAATTACTGTTAAATTGTGTTTCGTGTGTGGTTGCGGATGTGTATGTGTATGTGTGTGTAAATAGTAGGTAGTAGGTAGGTGAATTGAAAATGATTTATGAACAAGATTTTATGTATATAAAATGCAATTTTGAAAAATATTTAAGTTTTTAAGTTCACCTACCAATATACGAGCACACTCTTCATGATCATAGATGGCTGCCAAATGAAGAGCTGTACGTCCATGCTCACCACCCTGTTGTATGTTGATTACATTGCGATACTGGCCCATTGCCCTTAAAGAATCAACCTTATTTAATTGTGTTGCCAAATGTACCGGTGCCTGTTTCTTGTCATTCAATATGCCTGTATCAACTGAACTATAATTGTTAGAGGGAAAGTATAATCGATTGATTGAAGTAATTGAATAAACATAATTGATACAATACTTGATACTTTACACTTACATAGATAGTAAATATTCCAAAGCTTCAGAGGCATCATATTCAACAGCAATATGTAATGGTGTATTCCCAGCATTATCCTTGGTATTAAAGTCTGCAAATAAAATTTATGACCAGCCTCAAGCAATCCAAACAGTCACTAAGCTAACATCTTCAATTACACTTACCTCCTTGCTGATCGTATATGTAGCGCAAAATGTTAACACGATTTCTAGCTGCTGCCTGATGTGCAGCTGTACGTCCTTTACCATCCTTAAGTGCCAAGCGTGAGTTATCCGCTATATAAAGACGCTTAAAATCATCCAAGTTACCTGCCTCTGCTGCCTGTAAATGTGCAAATTAGGGTAGTATTTAACCACCTTCAATTGTTTACTAAACAAACTAAAAGTTTCAAATGCATCCAGGGAAAAGCACTAATTAAATGGTGTAATGAGAAATAAGAAACAAGAAGCCCTAAAAAGAAAGCAATTCCAACTTTTATCAACTACTCACATTCCAGGAAGCCCTTGCTTACTTTTATTGTATCTCAGGTCAGAATTTAATTAAAAATTACTAAATAAATATAAAGATATATATATATATATATATATATATATTTTTAGCCCCTTTGCCTTTTTTGTAAAAAAAGAGCAAAGCGGAGCTATTGGAAATATGCAAAATCCAAAAGTATGTAACACATAGAAATAATCATCGGAGACCCCATAAAGTATATATATTCTGAATCAGGACGACAAGACGAGTTCATCTAGCCCTGTCCGTCTGTCTGTCCGTCCGTCCGTCCGTCCGTCCGTCCGACCGTCCGTATGAACGCCTATTTCTCAGAGACTATAAGAGCTAGAGCAACCAAACTTGAAATCTAGATTCGTTATGTTCGTACGCTGTACAAGTTTGTTTTTGATTTTTCAATTTCCTCCCCTGACCACCGCAATTTGAAAAAATCGATTATTAAGCACAATTTTCAACCGATCAAATTTATTTTTGGCACACATCATAATTAGACCGCTCTTCATCGATGTTGTGAATCTGGGTAAGATTGATCAAAAATCTCGGAAGTTATAGATCAGCAAAAGTGGCGCTATGGGCCCCGGGGGGGTATTGTAGTGCACGCAAAATAAGAGCTAGAGCAACGAAATTTGGAACGTATATTTGTTATGTTCGTACGCTATATGAGTTTGTTTTAGATTTTTTAATTTCCTCCCCTGACCCCCGCAATTTGAAAAAATCGATTTTCAGATACAATTTTTAACCGATCAAATTTCTTTTACGCACACATATTAAGTAGGCCATTTTTCATCTAAGTTGTGAATTTCGTTAAAATTGAACAATAAACACGGAAGTTATACAACATTAAGTACCGCGATATAGAGCGTGGGGGGTTAAAAGGTGCGCGCAATGGCTAAGTACGTGCAGAACTGTGTGTATGTATGAGTATGTGTGTGTATGGCTGTATATGTAGGCAAAAGGGGCTCTCGTAGTCGGGTACACTCGACTGACAGACTTCTTACTTGTTATATATAAATATCTCCCCATCAATTTTATTAGATTACTGCCACTCTAAGAAAAGTTTCAAGTTATCATTGAATGCCAGGATAACAGATATCATTTAATTAAAAATTTCAGCAACAAAACCACATTTCTTCACTGATATGTCTACTCTGATAAGGGCTTAGAAATAAATATCAATAGATTACTTTGTTATTGGTTACACAAAACTTTTTGTTTTTCTATCCTCCGTTTGTTATTCTTCTCTCCACTCCTCTCTACTCACTTTTCTCTTTATCACAATTTCATTGTATTCCATTTCCCTATAGCCTTAAAGTAAACACGCAAATTACAGTGTGAAAGTGTCTGAAACATGAATTAGTCTTTTTAGCCCCTTTGCCTTTTTTGTAAAAAAGAGCAAAGCGGAGCTATTGGAAATATGCAAAATCCAAAAGTATGTAACACATAGAAATAATCATCGGAGACCCCATAAAGTATATATATTCTGAATCAGGACGACAAGACGAGTTCATCTAGCCCTGTCCGTACGTCCGTCCGTCCGTCCGTCCGTCCGTCCGTCCGACCGTCCGTATGAACGCCTGTTTCTCAGAGACTATAAGAGCTAGAGCAACCAAACTTGAAAACTAGATTCGTTATGTTCGTACGCGGTACAAGTTTGTTTTTGATTTTTCAATTTCCTCCCCTGACCCCCGCAATTCGAAAAAATCGATTATTAAGCACAATTTTCAACCGATCAAATGTATTTTTGGCACACATCATAATTAGACCGCTCTTCATCGATGTTGTGAATCTGGGTAAGATTAATCAAAAATCTCGGAAGTTATAGATCAGCAAAAGTGGCGCTATGGGCCCCGGGGGGGTATTGTAGTGCGCGCAAAATAAGAGCTAGAGCAACGAAATTTTAAACCTAGATTTATCATTTTCGTACGCTGTACAAGTTTGTTTTAGATTTTTCAATTTCCTCCCCTGACCCCCGCAGTTCGAAAAAAAACGATTATTAAGCACAATTTTCAACCGATCAAATTCATTTTTTGTACACATCATAATTAGACCATTCTTGATCGATGTTGTGAATCTGGGTAAGATTAACCAAAAATCTCGGAAGTTATAGTGGTGTTATGGGCCCCGGGGGGTTAATGTAGTGCGCGCAAAATAAGAGCTAGAGCAACGAAATTTGGAACGTAGATTTGTTATGTTCGTACGCTATACGATTTTCAGATACAATTTTTAACCGATCAAATTTCTTTTACGCACACATATTAAGTAGGCCATTTTTCATCTAAGTTGTGAATTTCGTTAAAATTGAACAATAAACACGGAAGTTATACAACATTAAGTACCGCGATATAGAGCGTGGGGGGTTAAAAGGTGCGCGCAATGGCTAAGTACGTGCAGAACTGTGTGTATGTATGAGTATGTGTGTGTATGGCTGTATATGTAGGCAAAGGGGCTCTCGTAGTCGGGTACACTCGACTACAGACTTCTTACTTGTTATATATAAATATCTCCCCATCAATTTTATTAGATTACTGCCACTCTAAGAAAAGTTTCAAGTTATCATTGAATGCCAGGATAACAGATATCATTTAATTAAAAATTTCAGCAACAAAACCACATTTCTTCACTGATATGTCTACTCTGATAAGGGCTTAGAAATAAATATCAATAGATTACTTTGTTATTGGTTACACAAAACTTTTTGTTTTTCTATCCTCCGTTTGTTATTCTTCTCTCCACTCCTCTCTACTCACTTTTCTCTTTATCACAATTTCATTGTATTCCATTTCCCTATAGCCTTAAAGTAAACACGCAAATTACAGTGTGAAAGTGTCTGAAACATGAATTAGTCTTTTTAGCCCCTTTGCCTTTTTTGTAAAAAAGAGCAAAGCGGAGCTATTGGAAATATGCAAAATCCAAAAGTATGTAACACATAGAAATAATCATCGGAGACCCCATAAAGTATATATATTCTGAATCAGGACGACAAGACGAGTTCATCTAGCCCTGTCCGTACGTCCGTCCGTCCGTCCGTCCGTCCGTCCGTCCGACCGTCCGTATGAACGCCTGTTTCTCAGAGACTATAAGAGCTAGAGCAACCAAACTTGAAAACTAGATTCGTTATGTTCGTACGCGGTACAAGTTTGTTTTTGATTTTTCAATTTCCTCCCCTGACCCCCGCAATTCGAAAAAATCGATTATTAAGCACAATTTTCAACCGATCAAATGTATTTTTGGCACACATCATAATTAGACCGCTCTTCATCGATGTTGTGAATCTGGGTAAGATTAATCAAAAATCTCGGAAGTTATAGATCAGCAAAAGTGGCGCTATGGGCCCCGGGGGGGTATTGTAGTGCGCGCAAAATAAGAGCTAGAGCAACGAAATTTTAAACCTAGATTTATCATTTTCGTACGCTGTACAAGTTTGTTTTAGATTTTTCAATTTCCTCCCCTGACCCCCGCAGTTCGAAAAAAAACGATTATTAAGCACAATTTTCAACCGATCAAATTCATTTTTTGTACACATCATAATTAGACCATTCTTGATCGATGTTGTGAATCTGGGTAAGATTAACCAAAAATCTCGGAAGTTATAGTGGTGTTATGGGCCCCGGGGGGTTAATGTAGTGCGCGCAAAATAAGAGCTAGAGCAACGAAATTTGGAACGTAGATTTGTTATGTTCGTACGCTATACGATTTTCAGATACAATTTTTAACCGATCAAATTTCTTTTACGCACACATATTAAGTAGACCATTCTTCATCTAAGTTGTGAATTTCGTTAAAATTTAACAATAAACACGGAAGTTATACAACATTAAGTACCGCGATATAGAGCGTGGGGGGTTAAAAGGTGCGCGCAATGGCTAAGTACGTGCAGAACTGTGTGTATGTATGAGTATGTGTGTGTATGGCTGTATATGTAGGCAAAGGGGCTCTCGTTGTCGGGTACACTCGACTACAGACTTCTTACTTGTTATTATTTCATTTTGGCACCTGATGTAATTTTGTATTCTAACTGTAAAGTTGTTATACTACAGTTAAGCCAAACGAATACAATGTAAACTTGCACTTAACTCAATTAACTATCCTGGATAGAAATTTAATTTAATTTCAAATATATTTAACCAAATTGTTCTTGTTTAGCAGTCTTCTGTGTCTATGTAATTTGCACAACTGTTGCTGTTGCTTCATCAAGCTAATCCCATGGATACTTAAAAAAATAAAAACAAACTACTTGTGACACTTAGCTAATTCAAGCATGTCCATTACTCGTTACCTGCATAAATTCTTCAATCTGTATTTTCGGTGCAGAGGACATCCTTAGGATGCGTACCCATTTGTTGGGGAAATTGAGTGGACCCAGTGCTGACAGCTTAGCGCTTTCTGCACAGCCTTTAACCCAATAACGCAATGAGCTGACAGGTGCATCCTGGTTGGGTGATTCCCCTTCCTGTTCCTCTGGAGCAGCTACAATTTCTGACATCTCCCTTTAAATTTACTTTTCTAAATAATGTCTAAGTTCTACCAAAAAAAAACCTATGCTTTCTGTAATTCATTTTGCTACAATGCATAAGTTCTTTTTCCAACAAATTTTTTAAATTGAATCTATTTTTTATTTATTTTATTTTTTATTTATCTTTAAGCATTCTCTACCAAAAAAAAAATTATGCTTTCTATAATCTTTTTGCAAGAAATATCATATATTTTTTTTCTTAAGTATTATTTATTATTTTTTTAATTTATTTTTGGGCATATTTTGGGCATCAAAAAATAGTTTCAAAGGATATGCTTGTTTTTTGAATCTATTGTTTTAATTTTTTTTACAATTTGTGCTATATTTAAAATATTGCATCAAACACGAATTTTCTTTTACTTTTTTCATTTACTAAATTGTATATCTTAAAAAAAAAAAAAAAAAAAACTAAATTCTCACACAGTTTTTTACGAAAAAAAATAATTTTTTTTATATAGATATATATATTTTTTTGATTAATAATTAATTTATGTTTGAATACGGAATATATGTTTAAATATATATATTTATTTTATTTATATTTGAAACTATTTCTCTAGCTCAAATTTTAAAATCACTTTTCAAACATCACAAATCCCAATTTTTTTTGATATTTCCATTATCATCATTGATAACAATGATGAATGTTAAGCAAATTAACTTGCTTCAACAGCACTCGATACGATTTTCTATTTCCATTGTTCTTCCACTACTCACAAGAAGTTCTGCATGACTAAAATCTCGGTCCAAGCATCTTTTCCTTTTATAGCCAACAGTGCGAACTTCTGCGTATCCGAACGCATCCCCAAAGGTGAAGATTTGTGTCCAGCACGAGGCGTGGTGAATTTCATTCAATTTGCCAGTTGACTTTCTTTTTCGTTTTTATTATTATCCTACATTTTCTTTTTTTTTTGTTCATTATACTTTTGTTGTTGTTTTGTATTTTTTTTCTTATTTTACTTGTTGCTTCTTTTAGCCTTGTTTGCTGCTATTGTTTCTATTTCTCTTATTATTCTTCTAATGTCAATGTTCCAACACTTGTTGCGATGCGTATCCAAATCAATTTTATTTTTCAATTTTTCTAATTTGTTTTATTGCTTAACTTTTATGTATTGACTACCAGGACAAAAAAAAAATATATATATACATATATAGCTATAAACCTATCTAAAACACGTGCAAGAAACTTCAATTGCCATTTGTTCAATTTTCTTTTAAAGATACACCATTTTACGAAACTACAATATAATTAATAAGCAGCATTTTGATTAGAGCTTTCACCCGGGGGATTGGCATGTGAGGAACATTAAACTACTTTGGTCAATTGGAAAACCACTTACCCGAAGTATTCTAAAAGGACTATCACGCAACAAGCAAACCTGCTCCGCTTGAGCTTCCACTGGTAATATGGCATCTAAAGGCGTATCAACATCATCCCCACCAATGTCCACACGTTTGGGACCGGTGCTTCGTTCGATTATCATTGAGAATATCCAATACTGAAAGGTTAACATAAACTTTTACTGGAACATTCGAGGCAAATTTATATATATATGTATATTTTAACATTTTCCTAGATTAGATGTACATATATATATATATATATATATATATAGATGTGTATATATCCTTTAGTGACTCACCTTGCTGTTGCGATGTGTAGCACTACCGCTTGTAGTATTGCTATTATCACTCGCGGTTGGAGTACCATTGTAGCTGCTACAACGCTTTTTGGGTAACAATGCTGGCTGTGCCTCCATAAGATCGGGCTGTGTAAGTGATGTACACTGTGCATTGTATACCCCATTCCAGAGCTTGGGCATATTTGTATCAGTTTTGATTATTTGACAATGTTCTGTTTTAGCTGCTGTTATGGTAAATGGTCGCAAATTGCGACTATTGATAATTGTGTTTGTTTTAGTGACATATATTTTATAGTAATCCCATCCACAATTATCAAACAGAATTTCACAATCAGTTGGCTAATTAGTTATTGATTAGCCAAAACGCTTACAAAAAATATCTATATGTTATTTACTTATAGATAACTCGCACCGTCATATGATACTACCCCCCAGTCGACGTCAAAGCCCAATATAGACGACAACTTATATCAGTACTGTCAGCTATGGGGCAACTGTACTCTTTTATATTACTCTTACTCTCTATCTTTGGCTTAGCTTCTGCTTCTGCTGCTGCTGCTGCCTACAGCCTTGTCTCCGACTTATAATTTGTATAGAAATGAGAATTTTGTTCACTTGTTTTTGTATGTTGCATACAACTTAATTCTTAATGTTAGTTGTGGATTGTTGCCACAATGTCAACGTTCGTTTGTCATTTATTATTATTGCGCATATAAAAGTGTTCGTTCTGGTCGCATCTCGAGGGAGAAGCCACACTATGAGACAATTGCTAATTAAAAGAGCGTTTATTTTTGGCACATACTGTCAACAGTTATAGTCTACTGAACCCATTAACATAATTCACGCCTTTACGCATATTATTACAAAATAAATGACCAAAAATTTTAAAGCCTCACCTGACTTTTTCGTGTTTCATTTTAAAATCCTTAACCTCTAACTGAACTAGCCTAGAGCACGATTGAAAACAAACTGTAAATATACTACAACTAATCCAATTGCTTTTATATAGAAAAATATGGTAATTAAATATTGCTGATCCCTATCATTATCATGATATAACTATTCATATCCTTAAACACATACTTATGCATCGTATACGCCAATGCGCATAAGCCATATTCATTTGGTTAATTAAAATTTGAAAAGGTTCTCTACAATATATATTCATATATATATATATATATATATATATATATATATATGAACTTTGATTATTCAATTGAGTAATAGAATCAGTCAGGGGTTAAGTAACTTATGTATATATATATAAAGTTTATAGTGAATTTACAATACTTTAGTCAATATTTATTCGATTAGTTAAAGTGCTCAATGCGGCCAATGAGTCAATTGAAATTTTAAAATTAGCTTTTAATATTTAAAAAAAAAAAAATTTTAAGTTAATTATTCACAAATTTGGAATCCATTTATACTAATACATAGATTAATATAAAATAATATAATATAATAATAGTTTACCTGAATTCAAGGATCAATTCTGATAACCTTCTGTTTGGGAGATTGCTGGAATTTTGTTGTTTTTGGCTTATAAGAAATTTGAGGTTTCCGCGTTTTATTTACATTTTAAAGTAATCTAAACGAAAATGTTGTTCTTTTTTTTTTGTTAAAATATGCTTTGCATTTATCTAAACAGATAACAAAGGATAATAAAGCAATATTCTTTGTGTTTAGCGAAAAACGTGGCTCTTTCTTAAGAATATTTGAGTTTGGGTATAATTTTGCTAATACAAAGGATTAAAACTCTTTCATCTTTTGTTAAAACACATTTGGCAAGGATTTCACACAATTTAACACATATACTAATTACACCAATTATACACACACGCACACACACTTTGATTTTATTCTTTCTTTAATAGAAGTTACGCCTCGAGGCATACCATATGTTTTATATTCAACAGGTTGGGATATAAATAAAATAAAAAAAAGTAAATGTATTTATTTTATATAAAAAAAAAATTATTCAATATTGAAATAAAAATAAAAAAAAATTATTTTTTGATTAAAAAAAATTTGTTGCAGTTTTTATTATTTTTGCCAAAATTAATGAAATTTTTGCAGATTTCTTGTGCTTTCTACGGAAAATGTGAGAAACAGAAAATGTCAATGGGTTTTGCACAACATTTTAATTAAACAAATACAATTAAATTCTTAAAACTTTTTAATACTAATATGTATATATACATGCATATATACTAAGGAATTTTAATGTTAATTTTTTCTTTTAATGTTTTGTTATGTTCTGTATATTGTCTTGTACCGACAGCAACGCTGACTGAACCTCAACTGAACCGAGCAGCCTTTGAATAGTCCCTGTAATAGCATTTAAATGCTATTAAGGTTGGGTTGTGCTCTTACACTTGAATGGGGTATGGGTTTGCTTCTGGTTCTGGTGTTGGGCAGCCTGATAAGCATAACGTCAGTTTGTCACATTCGTCAGTTTGTCAACAGCCTCGACACATGGTAAACTATAATGCTAGAATTTACTCACCCGACACGACTTACTCTATTTGTCGTGCTTTTATAATTAAACTGTCGGCTGAAACATACGCACATCATATAAATTCTACACATATCCACACACACATATATATATATATATATATATATATATATATATACTCATATACATATATCCTCTTTCCAGAGAAGGAAACCTATAAATGTAATTGTTATACGACACGTTGTCTGTAGAGCTGTCATCCATTTGGTTGGTATAAAACAGTCTGAGGAATCTTCAATGATTCTATTATAATATGATGTATATAAACTACATATGAATATATAAAACTTATACTAACATTTGAATTTGTAGTAGTTTTATCAATGCGTTATCTGTATTGGTAAGTCAATATTCTATACTATTTCAATACCAAATGATATCTAACGCAACTTATCCAATTATTGCATCTCATTGCGAAATGCCAAAAGAGAGTAAATATTGTGTCATTTATATATATATATATATATATATATATCTACATATATATATATATGGTTTATATACAATAATATTCAGAGTAATTTGTATAGTAATTTATTTAAGTCAGAATTTGACATGTTTATATAAATGATTTGTAATCAATATACTCTCGTTACCATATAATTTGTATACATACATTAGAAATAACCATCAGTTCCACTGTATTGTTTATATGGTATATGTGTATACTTGTATTATCAGTGCTATCTGTCTGGTATTTCAGCAGTTATTTCCAGCAGTAAGTAATTGCATTAAATATATCAAAAACAAAAAAAAAAAGTAAAAAGAATAATAATAATAATCACTTAGAAAGGTATTTAATTATACAAGAAATATGTTATAATTTAAAAGTATATATTAATAAAAATAAAAAATAATTGTATTATTTGCTATATATATATAATGACATTATACAAGAGGAATTGCCAGTAAGCTGCGTGGAAAATTTGACATGGACATATATAAACCCAATCCTATTAGCAAAAGTAGCATAGTCCATAAAACATATTTACGCACGGCAGGCCACAGGATATAATGTATGGACTTGAATGGATGCGTTAGGGGATTAAACGATGTCTCTGGGCGACTGTTAAATTGATTTAAAATTTACAAATATAAATATATATAATAAATATAAATATAATAAATACATATATATATAGTATAATTCGCCTAGCTGCCTCAAAACCATTGCAGAAATTTTGGAGGAAGCTTGCAAAATTTTGATGGTCTGCCTAAAATGTTATATATTTCATTTAAATTCATTTGGAATATGACCTGAAATTTATTAGTTAAACGTTTTTAACTAAATAATTGATTTTTGATTAAAATAACCCATCATTTACAATTAGTATATATACGATAGACACGATAAAGACAAAGAAACAACTAAAGAAATACTTCTATTCTGATTAAACGAATGGCAACACATGAACTTTGTGTTTGCGAATTTGTATTCTAGATGGCGCTGTAGCTAAGTTAGGTGATATACAATGAATTTGAGAGTTATTTACGCTTAAGCGCGTATGAAGTTATTAATGCAAAAAAAAATATATAATTTTAGGCAGCTTTCCGCCGATACAGCTAAACATAGAGACAACTAAGGAAATTATACTGTATATGTATTGATAGTTTTACTTACTTGGGCTTCGGAAGAGCTTGTGGTGCTTCGCGTCCTAAACCAGCAGGTGTATTAGACGCTTCTGATTCAGTTAAAACATCAATTTTTAACTCCATTTTACCCTAGAATTGTGAAAATTCATATGAGTTAGTCATAACATTTTTATCAAGTAATAGCAGAAGCTTACACCGAAGGAATTCGATGTAGATTTCGATGTTTTCTGTGTACTTTCTAGGGGAAACCAGCCGCTGACGGACTTGCGTGTAAAGAGATTAAGACGCATTTGTTTCGTGCTATAAGCTTTGCAAGTTCTTTTGGATGAATAAGGTACTGGCAAGTTGGAAAGGTTAAGCTCAAGGCTACCTAAATAATCATCTAGCGTAATAACATCTTTATCCCAGACCTGAAGCTGTATAATGGGCGGCATCTTGATTTCAGTGTCCGTTTGAACGGCAGCCTTGTGTCTTATAACCATCTTGACGTTAATGAATCATTAATTATATAATTTTAATATTAGATATTGTATTATTTTACAGTTAACAATTATAAAAGAATATGCTACACACCATATCATCATTAGGAGAATATAAAAGAGTAAAAACCATGCGCCAATTAAAAGCAGCTTCACCAGCCAGCGACCGATAATGAATATCAGTTTTCTGATTCTTGTTAACATCCTGGCACCAGCTTGTACATTGTGCAAATATAAGGGGTAAAAAAAAAATGGAAATAAGTAAACCACAAAATGCTTCTAATAGCATATCATTTACAGGACAAAACAAAAAATCCACAACCCAAACCCAAACCAAAAACAAAAACAAGTAAGAAGTCTTTGCCTACATATACAGCCATAAACACACATACTCATACATACACACAGTTCTCCACGTACTTAGCCATTGCGCGCACCTTTTAGCTCCCACGCTCTATAGCGCGTTACTTAATGTTGTATAACTTCCGTGTTTATTGTTAAATTTTAACGAAATTCACAACGTAGATGAAGAATGGTCTACTTAATATGTGTGCGTAAAAGAAATTTGATCGGTTAAAAATTGTATCTGAAAATCGATTTTTTCAAATTGCGGGGGTCAGGGGAGGAAAATAAAAAATCCAAACCAAACTCGTATAGCGTACGAAAATGATAAATCTAGGATTAAAATTTGGTTGCTCTAGCTCTTATAGTCTCTGAGAAACAGGCGTTCATACGGACGGACGGACGGACGGACGGACAGACGGACAGACGGTCAGACGGACAGACGGACAGACAGACAGACGGAAAGGGCTAGATGATCTCGTCTTGTCGTCCTGATTCAGAATATATATACTTTATGGGGTCTCCGATGATTATTTCTATGTGTTACATACTTTTGGATTTTGCATATTTCCAATAGCTCCGCTTTGCTCTTTTTTTACAAAACAGGCAAAGGGGCTAAAAATATATATATATATATATATCTTTATATTTATTTAGTAATTTTTAATTAAATTCTGACTAGTGACCTGAGATACAATAAAAGTAAGCAAGGGCTTCCTGGAATGTGAGTAGTTGATAAAAGTTGGAATTGCTTTCTTTTTAGGGCTTCTTGTTTCTTATTTCTCATTACACCTTTTAATTAGTGCTTTTCCCTGGATGCATTTGAAACTTTTAGTTTGTTTAGTAAACAATTGAATTTGATCGGTTAAAAATTGTATCTGAAAATCGATTTTTTCAAATGGCGGGGGTCAGGGGAGGAAAATAAAAAATCTAAAACAAACTCATATAGCGTACGAACATAACAAATATACGTTCCAAATTTCGTTGCTCTAGCTCTTATTTTTCGCGCACTACTATACCCCCCGGGGCCCATAGCGCCACTTTTGCTGATCTATAACTTCCGAGATTTTTGATCAATCTTACCCAGATTCACAACATAGATCAAGAATGGTCTAATTATGATGTGTGCCAAAAATAAATTTGATCGGTTGAAAATTGTGCTTAATAATTGATTTTTTCGAATTGCGGGGGTCAGGGGAGGAAAATAAAAAATCCAAACCAAACTCGTATAGCGTACGAAAATGATAAATCTAGGATTAAAATTTGGTTGCTCTAGCTCTTATAGTCTCTGAGAAACAGGCGTTCATACGGACGGACGGACGGACGGACAGACGGACAGACGGACAGACGGTCAGACGGACAGACGGATAGACGGACAGACAGACAGACGGACAGGGCTAGATGATCTCGTCTTGTCGTCCTGATTCAGAATATATATACTTTATGGGGTCTCCGATGATTATTTCTATGTGTTACATACTTTTGGATTTTGCATATTTCCAATAGCTCCGCTTTGCTCTTTTTTTACAAAACAGGCAAAGGGGCTAAAATATATATATATATATATATATATATATATCTTAATATTTATTTAGTAATTTTTAATTAAATTCTGACTAGTGACCTGAGATACAATAAAAGTAAGCAAGGGCTTCCTGGAATGTGAGTAGTTGATAAAAGTTGGAATTGCTTTCTTTTTAGGGCTTCTTGTTTCTTATTTCTCATTACACCTTTTAATTAGTGCTTTTCCCTGGATGCATTTGAAACTTTTAGTTTGTTTAGTAAACAATTGAATTTGATCGGTTAAAAATTGTATCTGAAAATCGATTTTTTCAAATGGCGGGGGTCAGGGGAGGAAAATAAAAAATCCAAACCAAACTCGTATAGCGTACGAAAATGATAAATCTAGGATTAAAATTTGGTTGCTCTAGCTCTTATAGTCTCTGAGAAACAGGCGTTCATACGGACGGACGGACGGACGGACAGGGCTAGATCAACTCGTCTTGTCGTCCTGATTCAGAATATATATACTTTATGGGGTCTCCGATGATTATTTCTATGTCTTACATACTTTTGGATTTTGCATATTTCCAATAGCTCCGCTTTGCTCTTTTTTACAAAAAGGCAAAGGGGCTAACAAGCAACAATTAATAGACAACAGCGCACAGTCTTAAAAAATGAATGGCTAACCTTTAACATAAAATCTCTTACCCAATAACGTAGAGGTCACTCATTAATTTGCCGAATATATTTTTATCCCCAAACTGAATATTCGATAGGTTTTTCACCACAACACGAACCTCATAGGTAATTGGTGGAATTGGGGTTATATCGATGGGTGGCGGCATGTAAACATTTGTCTCATACAATTCAATCCACATTTGGAGTTTGCCCTTTATGAAATGAAAATCTGGTCAGTTAAAGGGTCACAATCCTTTTATGTGCACTCATATTAAGGTTGATTTCAACAAACCTGTTGAACTCCTGGATAATCATCGCGATAGAGTGAACGCGTCTCAACATGCTCTGGCACCAGTTTGTAACCAAACGAAGGCAACTTATCTAGATTTTTGAGTGCAGTTAGACTCAGACGCTCCTTGACGTCCTTAGCTATGTGTGTATGTGTGTATGTTTATTGGAATAAGTTAATTGAATTGGACGACAGTTACTCACATTTTGATATGACTGTTTCATCCTCAATGAGCATACCATCAACTTCAACAAATTTTGTGTAGTAATAGGGCGGTTGTATGCTTTGTTCTTGGCATAGATTCAATAGGATTTTGGATGGAAGGTTTACGCCATGCCACTGATTATAGCCACTCTCTGTATACTCCTGAGGTAAACCCACTCTGGCATGATGTTTACTGCGCCACCTGTCTTCCAAATCGATGCGTGTGTAACCGATGATACTGTCCTTGCGCTTGTTATGATCCTGAACCATGACTTCGAGTATGGGATGAGCTGGTATGGAAGTCTCCATTTCGAAGAATCTACCAAAAACTGGATTACTTTGATTAGGTACATAATGTGCCTGATCCGATATGATTTTTCCAGCCAACGAAAGCTTCACATAGCAATCGGAATCCGAATGCCAATCTCGTGGACGTATTTGCAGTCCCTGAACCACATACACTCTCACAGTGAGGGCTACCTTCTCGGTAAGAAACTTTATAATGCCATGTTGACGTGGATTCATTGAAATAGGTAGCGGTTGAAGCACATCACCCTCAACCGGTTTAGTTCCTTGCTCTAACTGGCAGGGCGTCAGTTTTATTTGCAGCTTCAGCGTAGCATAGATATCCTCCTTGGGTGGCCCACTCTTCTTTATCTTAACATTATGCACCAATGGTATGGGTTCAGCCCAATCGTGAAGGTAACCAAACTGTGCTTGCTTCTCCAACTCATTGTGATAAACCACTAGACTATATTTGCATTGATGCGATGGATCCTTGTCGCTCACATGCAATGAATTGTAAAATTTTGTCCACCAAGTAAACTTCTGATCCTCATGTAGATCCGAATTTGCATAACTATCGTAGGCCACTCGTCGCTTATTGGCAAAAGCTGCTGTCCGCATGCCCAATGCGAACAAAATGCGCTTCCACCACTTTTCCTTTTTGAAAGGCAACTTTGCCTTATCCTGTTTACGCTCTGCCTGTTCCAATCCCTTTAGAGTATTCCTTACTTTAAACACTTGTGCTTTATTTGTTGTTGACTTCATGCAGTTAGTTAAATTAGCCTTTTGTAAAAATTTTCCTGAATTCGGTATCAATGCAGCTCCAAGTGTTATTTGATCGTAGAGGCTATTATACAAGACATCAGTTGCTATCATAGCTGGCCAATATTCCTGCTGATCGGGTAAGCTCTGTGGTATCCTAGTTGCTTATAAAAATAAAATTAGAAATCATAAGAAGCAACACCTACCACTACGCCTGCTGCATATGCCACCAAAAAGTTGATACTACTGTGCACACGGGATGTGGACAGGCCACTGGAGAGTGCCAAGTCCGCTATTATCAGCTTAATGCGTCGCTTGCCCGCCGAGCTTAGGGTTATCTTTGTATAGTTACGCAGTCCAACAAATATTACCTCTAGGCTAAAAAAGAAACCTGTATAAAGTTTTCAAAATGTCCTTAAGCTAGGACTTACAGATAGTTGAGCATATTGGGTCGTATGGATGGTGGAATTTCTGCGCTAAACATTGGTTTATTATCCTTATCACTTAAATCGCCAACTCCCACCAACTCCTTAAGTTCTGCAGACAAAAGCAGTTCGGCTAGAATCATACCATTCCTGGAAACGGACACCCATTTGAGTGGTGGAGGTGTAATAAATTTTAATTTCTGCAACTTTGGCACAGGACCTCGCTCCCAGCATTTAACTTGATTATCCCAATTGCTTTTTACCTTTTCACTTATAACCTTCATTGCGATCTGTCCTTTGCATACTTTATCCGAGCTAATGAATTCCAAGGCAAGCAACGGTGGATTCTGCAAATACCAACCAATTCTACCAGGTAATGTTACAATATTTAAACTAATAGCATTATTCCAAATGGGGGAGAGTGTAGCAGTTGCTTTATTGGTTTCAGTGGATTGCTCTGCAAAATGTACACACACATGTCCATTGGAGACAGGATGATTCTCGCCAGTTGGTCGCACCTTGCCCTGATGCACATAAACATGACAAGTAAACTTAGTATAAGGCACAGTTGGCTGCCAGCGTTGAAGTTGTGGTGTGCTCCAATCACTGGCAATAGAAGCAAGATACTCAGGACGATCACGTTCCAGGACAATCGATATGCAACCCAGTACCATGGCAGTATTGCAACCGCAGCTGGTACAACTGTGAACACAGGTGCCTGACTTAAAGATGAAACTCTTGACTTTCCAGCAATGATTAAGAGAGCAATTTTGAAAATAGAAAAAATGCTTTGCATTCAAACGACAGATGCTCATTTGCTTGTTACCCGTGCTAAGGATAAGCAACAGCTCTGGCCATTCATCCTGCACACATGCCATGCTAAAAAGTGAACTTATCTCACCTATAATTCGATGTAGTTCACTCACATTGTCAGCTATTGTTGTGTCTAAGTGTTCCTGGTAAATGGTCTTCATATTATTGCGCAGACCACGCAGTTCCTTAGAAACTCTATTCATTACAGATAGGACATATGCCTTTCTATTGATATCAAAGTCGGAGTCATTGTCATTCGAGCTATAGTCGAGTTGATTGAACTCGATGCATTCTTTGATTTTGCTTATCACCAGGTTTATTATATGCTTCAGACATTTGGCCTGATCACATATTTGTTTTGGGAATTTTGATTGAAACAGTTTGAAGTTTTCCAATTCATTGCGCTATAATTGGGTTAAAAAAAAAGAAATGGAGAGCAAAGAGTAACAGTAAGATGTAAGGAGATGAATGGGAAAAAATTAATGCGACACACCAATAATTGAACAATTTCAATCAAATAAAAATCAGTCTCAAACTTATTCCGATTATCAGGCAAATTGACACGAAACATACAGGATTGATATGGTGACTTCTGATAGAAACATTTTGTTTGATGCTTCGCCTGAAACCGTCCTTGCAGTGTCTGCAATTGACCCTCAATCGTATTGGAAGTATATTCTGCCAACTTAACCATAAAGCTATACGTCTGACCAGTGCATTCTATATCATCACCGAAAAGTGGCAAAAATTCCACAACAAAAGGTTCAGCAACCCAGTTAGTTGACTCCTCTGGATCACCCACTTTGCTAATAAGCACCTTATGAGAAGTCAATCCCTGGTTTACGCTCGCCGTATGTACATTGAATAAGATACGACCTATATAGTTCATAGGAGTAACAGGATCGTATAGATGCAGATATGATGGTCCAAAGGCTGGTTTATCTGAGCAAAAATATATATATTTTAGCAAGTTAGTATTAGTTAATAAGTTCTAATTTAATAATATAATTAACTTAAAAATGAAATTTCCTCAATATTGATCTCATACTCAGCCGTACATTTCCATTGCAAATTTTCATAATTAAAAACTAATATGAGAAGCCTTTGGGCAAGTGATGGATATACCCAAGCAAAGCTTATTTCCTGGTTCCACCTCGGTTTATCAGTATGCTTATCCACTAATGTTTTGGCCTTTAAAGAGAGGAATATATGTATATACATATATAAATAAACAAATTCCAATATAAATAGATACTTTAAAGCCAGCAAAAGATATTTGAATCATATAACTGCCTTTCTTTACAAAGACACCCCGATGGATCCTTATGAAATACCGTATATTACTCTGTGTATATGAATCCACATCGCGCAACAGATTACTAAATAGATATAAAGCTATGATTCGATAAGTATTATATCTTAAATGGTTAAAAATACCTTTTGATATCATCATAATCATGTTGACCCATCCACGTGGCTTGGTCAACAGAATTATTTAACATTAGGCCTGTATTTAAAGAGCTATGCTGAGATACTATGGCCAAATCAATTTGCAAATAACCAAATGTTGCAGCTGCATCTGTTTTGGGTGTTAAGTCATTGGTTGGCGCCTCTAAACGTCCCCATTTCTTGAAGTAATTATGATGGGGTTGATTCCACACACTATGCAAATCGATCAACAACTCACTTACAACTATATTCTTCTTGTACAGTGAATACTTTTTCAGTTGAAAGAGCACAGTCAGACGCAGGAGCTCTGTGAGTGTACAGTGAAACTCAAATACAAAATACTAAAAAAAAAAAAAAAAAAAATAAATAAAAGTGATTATCAAAATAATATTGATATTGATATTTCTAGTATTGGACATTTGCATACTTCATTAAAAAATGGACTCTCTGAATTTGTTTTAGTTTTTGTACTTTTGCTCAATTTATCGAGACTAACTTTTATATAGAGTTCCCCTAGGGGTACGCCAGTCTTTGAGGCCTTATGTACTGTGATGCAGATAAGAAAATCCTGTGGTGCACCAGCAAAACAATCGTCCATATGATTCATTATACGATTCTAATATATATTTCCTTTTATATAAAGAATTGCTTTATAGCATATTTTTTTTTTTGAATAATTTAAATAAATATTGAAAGCTGTTACTTAGTTTCTATGTTTAAATATTGAAACGGGGTGAAAAATATCACAGCTTACAACAGTTGCGTAACGGTTATTTCTACAAAAATTAATGGTCTGGCAACGCTGCCACAAATTCACCACGCCCGTTTAACTTAAAAGCTGCACTTTAAAGCTCTTGACCCAGACACGCGTGCTTACACCCAAAAGCTCAGACTGTTGTTATTCTTTGGTGTCAAGTGAAGTTTGTCGAAGCTTTCAGCTGGCCCAACCTGCTATTTATGTGTATGTATTGGTGGCTGCGGCTGCTTCTATGTATGTGCAACCAGGCGAGCAGTGGCGTTACCAAATATTAACTAATTTTACGACATATTTATTATTTAAATAATTGTCTAGTTTTTATTATTGAATTATTTAATAATTTTTCATTATTTTTATTAATTTGATTTTCGTTGTTATTCATTTTGTTTTTTTATTAGCTATTTTTATGTTCGTATTGTATTGCTTTGGAAATTGAAAGCTCCCTTTTTGAATATATATCTGACTACGCATATGGCGGCTCTAAGAGCTTGTGCTTTGAGCTCCAGCTCTCCAGCTCTGACGTTGGGACCAACAGTTTCAGTTCGCATGCACGGGCCAACCAGTCGACACACATTGTGACGTTCTCTGTTTGAAATTTGAGATCTCAGCTCGAATCATTGAAAGCAAGCGTCGCAGTTTGCAGCAGTTGGTCGCAGTTTGTTGTCGTAGTCGGAATTGTTGTAGTCGTCGTTGTCGCTGTCGTGCTCGGTTTGTGTGCCTGGAATCGTTCAAGCGGGAGTTGGTTGCTACAGAGGCTTCTCTTGGCTCAAATCAGCCTCCAGCATACGTCTCGCCCAAGTTATCGGTGCGTCTCTACTGGGTGCTCATATATGTATATATATATATATATATATATATATATATATACATTTATGTGTGCCTGTGTGTGTGTTGTGTGTGTGTGTGTGTTTGTGTGTGTGTGTGTGTATGTTTTTGATTTTGTGTATTAATATTTTTTTTTTTTTTTATTTTTTTTGCGCGCCCAATCAAAACAGTGCTATATACTCCCAGTTTATATCTATCTATACATATTTAACACAGAGCTCAAAACAAACCCAAAACAAACTCTTCAAAAAAAACAAAATCCAACATCAACAACAACTTAAATACCAAATTATTATAATTAATAATTTAATTTAAGCATTGCAAAACACATAAAAATTAAAAAAAAAAAAAAACAAAAGTCAACAATTTTTTTTGATAACTCTGCCCGAATATATACACCCCTGTATACATTTCAGCTGTCTACACAATGCATGCAGAATTCGTCAATGAAAACGCAAAAAAAAAAAGAAATAAGATGAAAATTTAAGCATAATATATAACTATGTACACATACATTTATATATAAATTATGTATATATAAATTATGTATATATATATATATATATATAAATTATATATCTATATGTGTGTGTTTAAATTTAGTTAGATAGATAGATAACGCTCTAAAAAATTTCCAAAATCATTGCAGCTTAAACATCGAGAAGGCTTTGACGCTTTTTTTTGTGGCGCTTAAATATTAAATAAGCTCGCTCGCAGCGCGTGCCAAAAACTTTACAGGTAAGCTTGACTTTTAGATTTTTTTTATCACAGTGTCTGTGTTTTGTATATATGTATTATATATTTATGTGTATGTGTGTGTGTCCTATATGTGTGTGTGTAAGTGTGTTAGTGCATACATAAATCAAAAGAGCAGAACAAGCACAAGAGGCAGAGAGTTTTGCTCCTGTTTTGAGCTGTTAGATGTTAGCTGCTGCTGCTGCTGTTTCTGCTGCTGCTGTTTCTGTTCTCAACGTTCACATACATTTGCCACCCATTTCGCATCGCCCACGCCCTTAGGTTAACCGCCCAACAGCAGCCAACCCTCCTTACCCTTGCCAATGCCCATGCCCATGCCCATGCCCATGCCTATGCCTGTGCCCTATACTCATTCACATTCACATCCCCATTCCAAAAATTCTCATTCTCATCCCCCATTCCTATTGCCATTCCCATTCTCATCTCAATCTCCAGGCTCAGTGGTGAATACGCACACGCTTTTGCGTCGTTCACTACTCTCTCTCCCTTTTGATTGCTGATGCTGCCTAGCACTTTTCGTTATGCTTGCTGCTCTGCCTCCACCACCTTCGCCAACTGCGCCTTCTTCACGAAATTCTTTTCCTTATTTACTTTACCTACCTTTTTTACCGTTTGCGCTTACAGGTTCTCAAAAGGCATCTTGTGCTACTTTTTGTTGTTGTTGTTTCTTTTTTCTTTTTGTTTGTCACTTGCGCGTCATTTCTTCATGCTTATCACATGTTCTACTTTATCAGGAACTCTCCTTTTTGATTCTGTTTGCTTTTCGGCAGTGAAAGGCTGCACAAATTCGAATACAACCGCAGACATCGCCACCGCAATTGCAGTCGTTCTTGTCGTTGTTGTTTTTTATTTTTTGCCTAAAGATTTCTTATCGTACATTTATTTTTTTCACGTTTTAGTCTGCCATTCGCTTTTTGATCTTGAAAACGTTTACCATTCCTGTTCCGCCCCTTCACTTCCCATAAAACGTAATCTTAATTCCGCCTGTGCTCCTACACCAACAATTTGCTAGTTTGCTGCCCAACAAGTTTACCATAAAAACTGCCTCGAAAAACAGGAAAATTATTGCTCCTAAAGCGATTCGATTTGTTTATTAAAAACACAATTGAGAAACAAATTGAAAGCGAGAGAGAGAGAGAGAGAGAGAGAGAGAGAGAGAGAGAGAGAGAGAGAAAGAGAGAGCGAAAAAGGGAGCATGAGAGAAAGAGAGAGAGAGAGAGAGAGAGCAAGTAAAGTCGAGTGCGAATCAGTTGCATAAAGTGGGCGTACGAGTGAGTGAAAGAAAATATAAGAACCAACAAATTATACGTTTTTATTTCTGCTTCTTCTTCTTCTTTTGTTTTCTTTCTGTTTGCATTTCCTTTGAATGGGGCAATCTCTGTTGATTCCTGCAAGATTTCCAGACTCACTTTTTGCTCCAATTGCAGTTAATTAATTAAATGATTCTCTGGCTTAAGCTGTACGCAAATTATAAAGCTGATGAACTTTTTAAAAGTTTCTTTTTTTTTTAATTAGCTAATTGGATTATAAGTGGCATCCTCATATAATATGATAGGTATATATATATATATATATGGTATATATACATCTGATATATAAATGAGGAAATTATTTAGTAAAAAAAAAACTGCAAAGTTCGTTTTATTTAACAATTTTTATCTTTCTGTATAGAATAAATTATATATTAAATAAAGTTTTCATTAATTAACTTAAAAGTTAAAAATAGTTTAAAATTCCTGTAAAACATTAAAAATTTGTATAGAAGTTGTTTTAATTAGTTTAAATTAACGCAACTTAACTGAACTTCGCGAAGTTTAAGCGAGTTATCAAAGCATCCTGAATTTGAAGCTCATTCCAAGAAGTCGGCTTAAGAGATTAAAATAAAATTTTAATTAAATTAAAATATATTTTTAAATGTATAATTTATATAAAAATAATATTATATATATATATATATATAAATTTAATTTCCTGTATTATATATTTTTATATTTAATGACAATTTAAGGCTTCTATTGAAAATTTAGTTATCATTTATTCCATTCATAAAAAATGAGTTATTTTCTAGTAAATATATATATATATATTTTATATACCATATAACTGTTTAATTAGTTGAAGTTTTAGCAAGTTTAATCAATTATCCATGCAGAGGTTAAAATTGGTACAAACAAGGCCAATAAATTAACAGGTGTACAACAATGGTTTGGAACAAGTTTAGACAATGATGTGCAACTTTTAACTTCCACCTGGAAGTTAAATATATTTTGATTTGTACAGCAATTGAATTGCAAACTTCAAGAGCTAGAAGAAGAAGAAGAAGAAGCGTATGATGTTGCAGTTATGTGTAGCATGTAGCCAATAACTTTATTACCAAATATCCGCAATGTTAACGTTAGCAAAAATGTGTTGCAAGGAGTCCAAACTGTAAAGAACACATCAACCATGAAGCCCATGTGCAACATAATTCAATTAGTAGGTACAACAACGACAACAACAACATATAGAAACCAAATAAAAGAGAGAAAAAAAAATATCAAAAGAAGTTGTAAAAGAGCAGCAAAAAGCAAATGGAATAGAAAGGAAGTCAAAATGGTAGCCAGAGGGCGCTCCCAGACGATTGCTAACTGCTGTGATGCGCCTGCAACCGTGAAATTGAATGACACAAAACTGATGAAAACACGTTTGTGGCATACGAAAAGTCGCCAAAGTATATATATATATATATACATATAAATATATAAAACGCAAATTGGCCAAAAACCCAACGAAGGTAGCCAACTTGGCGACGGGCGTCTTTTGGCTGTTGGCCGTTAGCTGTGTTTGCTGACGACTGGCACTTGACCCACTTAAAAGATATATATGCGTAAACGTAATTTGATAAACTTCTTTGTTGTGTTGCATTTTGGGTTTTGGGCCAAAAAAATAAAAGAAAAATAAAACGTAACTTTGAGCATAACAGCTTTTAGTTCCGAATTGAATGACTATTCAAAGACTGACCAACTCTGGTCACTAATAAAACATAAATTAAATAAATATAATATATATATATATATATATATATATATATATATGCATATGTATATGTATATTTATATAACGATTCAAGGTAAACGAGTCAATCTTGATGTATTTGTAAAAATAAATAATAAAAAAAAATAAGCTAATAAAAGAAAAGAAAAAAAATACAAAGATATCTGCAGTCGCCATCAGCTCGGGTTACGGTCACTTGCTTGTTGCCTATTGCATCGCATTGCATATTTTATGGTAATACGAACTTGGTCAACACTTTGGCCAATTCATCTTACCATGCCTCCCACATTCCATTATCAACAATCCACTATCTACAATCCACTATTTATTATCCACTATCCGCTATCTACTATCCACTATCCACTATCCACTATCCACACGCAATGTCAGGCGTGCAATTTCACACACTCATCTCTAACATTACACACGCTGATTGAGTGTCTTTATATATATATAAATATTCCAAGTTCACTGCACTATTGTCCAGTACTTTAAATAGAGTCACAGTCTGTTAAAGACTAACTAACACACACACACACAGCTGCGTGTGTATTTAAGTTTGTTTTGCGTTCTCACAGTTACCTAACTTCCCTTTCTTAATTGCGCGCAAATCATTGGCAACATTTCATTAGAACTAACATACCAATCCATTAGATCTCTATTTCCCCCTCTCTCTCTCTCTCTCTCTCTGTCTTTCTTTCTTACTTATTCTTTGCAATTCTACTACTACCCGTATTGTTTCATCAAGTTCCCCCTTTATTTATATATATATATATAGGTATATTTTTTCAACGGAAATCGTATACTCTGATGTGACCGTCTGAGTCTATAGCTCTTGATTTGCTTTGCTGCAATTGTCCAACTGGTTGACCGACCGTTCATGTACTTCTACCTTGGAGTTCAGTTGTCTGCACTATTCCCCTCTAATCGCTTAAGTAACTAACTCTATCAAACTAAACTATCTTTGTGGCTTGAGGAAGCTTGATAGCTTGGTAGCTGGATAGCTTGGTAGCTCAGAGAGAGAGAGAGAGAGGGCCATGTTCGATTTGATTAGATTTAGTTTGTCATTGTCTTAGAAACAATTCTAAATCCCCAGAGAGAACCAGTTTATAAACGTATCATTTTTCTAGCATAGAGCATTGTTAACAAACTAAGTTAATTAAGTATAGTAAAGTTGTTACAGTTAAGTCAATAGACTTTGAATCAATTTTCTTTATATACATAGATATATATATATATATATATATATAAAACATTTAGCTGTAGTTAAAGCAAAATGGAAAGTTATTGTGCTTTTGCTTTGCGCTTATGTCAAGGCTTATTATAAACGGAAAGCAACTAATTGAATCTGCTACTTAAGCCTAAATAGCTTATAATCTCTTGGTCATAACGCATCATGGCACCCTTTGGCCATAAAATACTTAACTTAAAAAAAAAAAAAAAAATTGTTACACATTTCTTTAACCCAATTCATAAGCTCAGCAGGTGCACAAAGTGATGTATGCCCTCTTTTCTCAACCAGTTGCCACACTTGATTAATGAATCTAAAAACTATATCTATCTCTCTTTTAATATGTGTGCGTGTGCGTGTGTGTGTGTATTTCTGAACAGGAAACCATAGAGCGTATAGTCTTAAAATACATATTTACTTTCGCAAGCCCTGAAAATCTCCGCACGCTAAAAATGACTTAAAATATATATATTTTTTTTTTTTGATTGCGCAATGTGAAAAAAGAGAAAAAATGCGTAACTTTGATATTTACTCCGATTATATAGCTTTCCACTTTACCTACCCTCTTGACTTAGCTCTGCAGCTCTGGGCTTAATTGAGCGCTTTGGGGCGAAAGTAAAAAATAAAATATAAATAAATAAATAAATAGTAAAAACAAAAAAAAAAAAACAAAAAATAAAAAAAAAACTAACAGTTGTAGCAATTAAATGAGTTTTCAGCTCTAATCGTTCATCCACCAACACATTCGGAAGCATCAATAAAATGATCTGTTTATTATTATTATTTTTATTTTTCTTTTTTTATTGCTCTTAACTTAAGTACATAATTTGTACTGCCAAATCACACATACACATACATATATATATATATATATATTTATTAAATAGATGATCGCGTTTTCAAGGCGCCTTCGACATATATATATATATATTTTCTTTTAAGTTTTCTGCTTTTATTTTTTGTTGATTTATTTCGCTTTTTTTTTTTTTGGAAATGAAAACAAAAAGTGAAAGTCGAAATATGCAAGGCAAACGCGACTGCAACAATGCATATTAATTTATTTTGTTTTTTGTTGTTTTGTGCATTTTTTTGTAACGTTTTTTCATATTTTTGTTTATTTCTTTTCTTTATTTTGTTAGCTGTTTATGTGCGGCACAAGACGCAAAGACAACGACACAAACAATTAGACAGTTGGACATAGCTGGACAGTTGGATATTGAAAGAGAGGAGCGTGTAAGTATTTTTCATGGCATGTAAAACAGTCTATGAAAGCGTTTAACACCCAAAAGCCTAAAACTAACCAAATTGTTTAACATTTAAAAGCCTTATTGTTATTGTTGTTTGCTGTTGGTATCACTGTTGCTGCAGTTGATTGCTGCTGTTGCTACTGCGCATGTGTGGCCCAAGAGCTGACTGCCAGCAACCAAGTCAAGTTTTCCATTGCTTTAAAGTTAGTTTCGTTTATTTCGTTTTTTCTTTTTTTTTTTTTTTTTGTATTTTTCTCTCTTATTTCTTTACTTGTTGCCAGCTGCATATTTGCACGCTGATGCAATGTACAACAGTGCCAACAAAAAGTTGTCTCACAGGTGCATACAAACACATACACAAAGTGTACACATATATATATATATATATATCTATAATAATAGCTGCAGTACATAGGAAATGATAGTTACCTTTATGATATCTGTTATAATACCCAACTCGTACACTGTTCTAAAAACTATATATCCAATTCAAGTTCTACATATATATGTATATATGTAAAAAAAATAGAACCTACCTCACATATACATATAGTTATACATATAATTATCTTTAGAGATTTAGCATTTAATGGCCATTCTCATTCCCAGCGGGTTACAGGAAACGCCAACTCTATTGCTTATTAGATAAGTTTTTTTCTGCTTTTTTTTTTCTTTAACCCTTTTTTTCTCAGCTGCCTTAGGGCAGTTGCAACTGTTGCAGCAACAACAGCAACAGCAACAGCAACAGCAACAATCTGGATGCTTTCTTAGTAACTACCGAAAAAAGTCGCACATAAATTTAAAAAAGATTTTACACTCACTACACAAACGCTGTGTATATACTATGTGTGTGTGTGTGTGTGTGTGTATGCCAACGCCCGGCTATAATTCATAGTCATGCATTGGCAACTGTAACACAGCAACAACACATCAACATGGGCAACAACTGCAACAACAACTGCAGCAACTTCATTCATGCAACCCTCTTTCTACTCTCCTCTCTATTTGGTTTTGACTGCTTGTCTTTGATTTGGTGCGTCGCATAGATTTGGGTGAGCGCATAAGTTGCAGTTAGTTACGTATCCAATACGTAGTTTAATTTTTTTTTTTATTTCTATTTTCGAAATTGCATTTCCCAGGCGGGTCTGCATATTGCAATACATATTGCAATTGAGGCCACATTACGATTTCAGTTAGTTGGCCAACAAATTGGCAACGAAATCGAATTCTTTTATGAAAATAGATACTTAAACTCAATATATATATATATATATATATATCTATGTTGAAATACGATAATGACATATAACGTTTTGTTTGGCATGAATAAAGTGCCAAAGGTTGCAATCTACTACTAAATGTGAAAGTTAATGAACCAAAGAAAAAGTTAACAAGCTGCAAACTTGCAGCTCGACGCAGCGCAGCGCAGCGCATTGAACTTGCCCCCAAGGTAACCCCCCAAAAAAACCCAAACTAAAAATAAAATTGTGAAAAAAAAAACGTTTTAAAGAAAGTTAAATAATAAGCTAATATATATTATGAAATCAACTGCTAGAGGCCTATACAATTGTCTGTCACAGGCAATATGTTTACTTATGCTCATTTGTATCTATCAGATACAGATAGTTGAAGCCCGCTCTATAACTAAGTTATTTAATTGAATTTCGTTGCAGTTACACAGTTAAAAAAAAAAATGTATATATATATATAAAATGAGTTGGTGTAAATGTCATAAATACAGACTTAAAATATAGAGAAATGAATGTGTGAAAATAATTTGTACAATTCGAAACTCTCCGCATGACTCAAAATGTAAATTATGATTATATACATACATATATGTATATATCTAAAATGATGATCAACATTGTCGTTGTTGTCGTGTGGGCACCTCATTCTATATCATTTGAACTGAGGCCTGGGCCTCTTCAATCAGTTGCTTCACTCGAGCGCTGCGCATCTGTTGCAGGAGACGTGGGGCAGGGTCAGTACCGGCAGCATATTAATGGAAATTTATTTGCAACTGCTATGAATTGAAGTGACAGCGGGCGTTTTGTTTTATTTACTCTCCATTGGATCATTATGAACACTCCACACACACACACACATTCACATTGTTACTCTGTTGCCTCTCAACAATTCTTTTTTATGGTAATTGCCGCTCACGCGGCGTATGCGTAATTTTTTTGTGTGTTTAATGGAAAAAGATAGACCAAGCCCAGACCATTTCTTTTTTGTTCTTTCTAAAAGCCTTAATTGGCTGTCAGATCAGTGAGATTATAGAATAGCTAGACTATATATCAACTTTCTATATAATTTATCAAAATAATATCAGAAGAAAAAGTTGGAGAAATATTTCATACTCATAAATTGCAATTATGCTGCATCCTTTTATAGTATCTATCATCCATCTATTTATCTAACTATTTATCTTTCCAAACATTAAGTATACTTAATTATTGTTTATTTTTTAGTGTCATATTTACTGTGCTTTTACTTGTTGCTCAATTTTCTGGCACTTATTCAAGAATTGAGTGCTGGACAGCTTATTATATGTTTATTTTTTTTCTGTTTATTTTTTTAATGCATCATTATGCTGGACACACAATGGAAAATGTGCTCATTTTTATTGATGAAAAGTGAAAATGAAGCAGAACAACAATTGAGTAGACGATAGAGGGTACATATTACTTGGTACATGGTATGTGGTACATGTTATACCGTATACGATATTCGGTACAATAATATGTTACTGACATAAGCATTTGCTTCATAATAAGTAAAATAAATGTAACTATGTCAAGCGTGTTTATGGCTTATGACAGTCAGCGATACTCGTTTAACAGCAACAGCAACAGCAACCAGCAACAGCAACAGCAACATTAACAACAACATTAACACCAACACAAAATACCAACACCGACAACAACAACAGCAACAACAAGCAAAAGAGATCTACTTAAACTATCAAGACACAAGCGACATACCCGTAACTGGAGCACTGAGGAATAATAATAAACCCCAAGCCCAAACCCAATCCCAAGCCCAAGCTCAAGCCCAAAAATTGGTCAAGTTCTTTGAGTTTCACTTTTCAACTAAACAGCAACAACAATAACGAGTAAAAATAGATAATAAGAAATGAGGCGAAGAATGAAGAGAGATATTATTATTAAAAATTCAAAGATATATAAGAAAATCCATTTGCATTTCAGCAAATTCAACTTATTAATAATTGGCATAAGCTAATTGAATCCTTGCCTCTAACTGTATTCAGTTGAACTGAGACCTGAAACCTGGAACTTGCAACAATTTTAAATATTTGAAAAGAATTTTGACAACAATTTTCTCTGGTTTATTTATATTTTTGGTATTGTTGTTGTATTTCAATTCAATTGATGTCATAAATTCTTTTCATTTATGCTATGAAATGAACTCATAGAAATTTCATTAATTTTCTTTATCTTCTGCAAAAATTTTGTGTCAATAATTGGGTCATCGTTGGCTTCGGGCTTATTCTTGAATAAAATTTCATATGCCCAATAAAATATGCCTTGAGTAAGCAATTCAATGAAAGATTTTAATAAATATTTTCAGATATATTAATTACTCTCCATACCAGACTCAAAGATACACTGTAAAATGTGACAGAAAGAGAAAGAGAAAAAAAAATACAATTTACATTTTTGTATAAAATGTTATGTAAAATGAAAAGTCTTTATATGCCCTAGTCATATGCAAAATACCTATCATTGCTTGATCATATATATACAATATATATACATATGTTTAGTTGATTTATAGTTAATTAAAGTTGCTACACTGAATGCATTTTAGATATATGTTTTAGTGTCGCTTTATTTGATGGCAACTTTGGTTCATAAGCAAGTTTTATATTGAATTTTTTAATAGATTTACTTTTTAATGACTTGCATATAAATCAGGAATACCCTCAACATATATATGTATATATATATATATTTCATTGCTCAATAATCATAAAAAAATGCTTACAAAAAAATACGAAAAGAAAATATCGCACAGACTTGCTAAATAGGCTGACATGTGTCTTGGTCTGTGTCTAGCGATTGCTTGCAAACTCGCCTTACTGGCTACAACTTGAGATTGACTCCCCCTTTACACAGCACTACGCCTCTGGTCAGTGCCTAGAGACAGTATTTCATCTCTATATAGCTAGTCTCGTAACATGGTTGGGGCGTTGTCTGTAGTCTGTCGTCTGTGTCTATGATTTTGGACCCATGGCATGGTCCACAGCACAGCTATGTCTTTGCTTTATGTATATGTATATATCTGTGTGTTTGTGTGCATGTGTGTGTGTTTGTAGTCAGTGTCAGGTGTTAAATTGGACCGCCTTCAAATGGCTCAGATCTTCGTCGTGACAAACGTAAGGTAAAGACAGCAAAACATTTTGCGAACGGCGACCATTGACCTAAAAAAAGACAAACAAAACGCCATAACGCCTTCAGGTGCTCCGGCCTTTAGTCAGTTGATGCAGCAGACTCGTGCCGCAGCCCCCTCCAATTATGTCAATTAGTTAACGCAGCTCCAACTGTTGTATAAGCGTGCAGACAGACTACATACAACTATAGACAACTACAGCTACAACTATAACTACACACAACAACAATAAAACAACAAGACAGCAACATAACAATGGCAACAATTTGTTGCCGCCTGCAGAAGTTGAATGACATGCAAAAATATAAACAAAAAATGTACCAAAATAAAATAGAAAAGCAAAAAATAAAATAAACTTAATAAATACGAGAAAATATAGCATGAAGAGTAAAAATAAATAAAATTAAATGAAACAAATTATATTATAAAATAAACATTTTTATGTTATTAATGTTGGCACTAAATTGCCTCCTTTTTTTTTGTTGCCGTTGCTGTTAACCTTTTTGGTCGAAACGCTACCAGATGTCGTCCCTTTTTGGCAACGCAAAATATGCAAATAATTTCAGCAAAATTTTTGTTGCAACAAAATATATATATACATATATAAATATATATATATATATTTATGCAAATCAGTTAACGAGATGCTTACCCAGCCGCTTGTCTCTCTCACTGTTTCAGCCATTATTTTATTGTTTTACTGTTTGTGTTTAATACCCTCAAATCTCATTAAATATGACTTAAAAAGTCGGCTATATAGCCTATAGATAAAATATATGCAGAAGGCTTAAAGACTCAGCCAGAGTCGAGTGTAGCTCTATGACATAAATGTTGCCTTTAGCTACTGTTTTATCCTTATTAACATGTATATATATATAAAATATATCTCAATTAAAAAATTTTTAGTAATTTGCTTATTTTGTTTTTATAATTAACAAATTTAAATAAATTAGAAAAAATACTAAAAAAAAAAATATTATTTTTAATATAATATAATATGTGTTTGCCTTTGCTCTTAGACTTAAAGTTATTAAGAGAAAAGTTTTTACAGGGTATCTGAAGTGATTGCTTTATAATAGACATTTTCTGATACTTGTTTATATTTGCATTAATTAAGCAATATTTTAAAAATAAATTGATTGTGTGGCTCGTGCGGCAACTGCGTCTGAATACCACAAAAAATATATTTTATATATTGCAAACAGAAAAAAAAAAAAAAATTAAAATAAATAAATTGTTACGCTATATGTCGTCTGATTTAAACGACTTTAATACCAGTTCGATATAATCAAGTTATATATATATATATATGTATGTATATAAATATATATATATATATATATAAATATATGTATATATACACACATTTTAATTAGGAATATATTGCAATAACAGCAACACAGACAAAAGCAAACCATAAAACAATAAAAAAAATAATTTTACATTTTTATAATTTTATTTTTTATTTTTTTTTCATGAACTTTGCCATTAATATTCCTCATAGCAAGTATTTTGCAAGAGATAAAGGGCCTAATTTTAAATTTTTTCATGTTATTATGTTGCTTACTTTTTTGGTTAGCTTAAACTTCAACAGATTGTAAAACAATTTGTTAAAGCTAATTTGAAATATTTACAAAAAAAAAAAGAAGAGGAAACGTTAAAAAAAAGAGAGAAAAAAAAAACAATTGCCCTTCTCGCTAGTTAAGCTCTGTAAGTGAACTTAGTTTTGAGCTTGAATTTGAAAAGGTCAATGCTCCTATTGTTACACTGACAATGTGCCATGTTTTTTTGTATACGGCTAAATAACTTACAAGCCAAGTTAATATTACATAATGTAAAACTTTATAACAGCTGCAAATTCTCAGCTCAATTCCTATGCTGCAGCACAAATATCCCCATAGAAACCATTTATCCATTTAGACATGTTAGATTTTAAGTTTTAAGTTTCTCTTCGAGCAGTTACTTAATTTAAGTTCTGACTTGGCTTAATATATTGCACATTTGTGTATTACCGAGTACTTAATATATATATATATATAATCAGCTTAATCAAGCTTATACAGACTTAAACGTAGCTTTTGAAGTCGCTTAAAATAAATTTCTTTATATATATATATATATATTAACCGCAAACCGTTAGTTGGCGTACTTAATAACTGGGCTAAAAGGTGAATTCGACTTGGATTTTTCTGCCAATTTTGTATATTTCTAATTATTTTTTTGTTTCCTCTTAAATTTTTGCTATCACATAACGTTAATTAGGCCGTTATCCATTCTTTTGCTGTTACATCCCTTTTAACCGTAGGAAAATTTACCTTACTGCTGCTGCTTCTTTTAATTATAAAGTTCTCATACTCTGTGGGGCCTATACTTACATCAAAGTATTTGTATATATGCAACTTCAAGTGCAGAAACAAGGCAACAGCAGCAGCAGCAGCATAAGAAGGAGACGTAGTAGAAGGTGGAGAAGCATGAGAAAGAAAGGCGGAGGAGTATGAGGAAAAGAAGGAGGAGGAGTTGCCTTTTATTTTGTGTGCTGAATTGTGCCAGTTGGGTATATATATATATATATATATATATATGTAAATTACAAGTAATCTTACCTGTAGCCAGAGCGCCACCCACCTGCATTTAACTGTATATAATATATATCCAAGATATCAAATTGTATGTTGTGTGTTGTATATTTTGTATGTAAATATGTGTGCCTTTGGTTATAGCCTGAAGAAAACCCTGCTGACCCAATTAAGCCTCATTACCAAGTAAATCATTTAATTGCCTGCAACATGAAGTCAAAAGAGATAGACAGAGAACCACGAATAGGGGGAAAGAGAGGGAGAAGCAGTTGAAACTGCAAAGAGCATTTAACAAAATGTATAGAGAATCATTTCTCACGCTGAGAAAGATGAAGCACTTTTGGTTTCGAGCATGAGTTTTAACTATTATTTGCCATTTACCAGTTTTCAGCAGCTTCAGCAGCTAAGCCACAACACAAACACACACACACAGACACACACACACACACTGACATATACACTTAGACACACTAAACGAATTGAAGTTTTCGAAAAATAGAAAGCATTGGCAATAATAAATACAATTTCTAAATTCTTGGCCAGCAAAATGAACGTGACAAGTGCGATTCCCTCTACGTCTTTCAGCATTCATCTTAACCAGTTGCTGTCCCTGTTTTGTGGGTCTCTTTGGGGTACTCTATGCTGCTTGGGTTGGCGGGAGGGGGATGGTGATGGGGAACAACATTGAGAATGAGAATGAGAATGAGAATGTGTGTGAGAATGAACATAAAATGAAACCAGCTAAAAGAAATCATTTATGGCAATTGTCAGTGGAAAAACTTGCAAGCGATTTTATGACCAAGACTTGTAGAAAAGTTGCCAGAAACCTTTAGTTTTTTTTCTCTTTAATTTTAATTTTTTATTTTATTTTATTTTCTTTTCTTTTTTTTTTGCCTATAAATGTACTTCATGTTGTACTCTATGCTGCCTTTCAACTTTTGCCTTTTAATTAATACTAGTTACGACTTTCTTTAACCCATTTGTCTGTTGCAACACAAAAACAATAACAAAACATACTAAATTACCTACCAACTACCACTATTACTACCATTACTATGGAGCTCTTAACTCTCTCAGGTTTCAGTTTTCTGGTCTTTGATTTCAGGTCTCCAGCCTCAAGTCTCGAGTCTTAAGTCTCAGGTCTCAATCTTAGCTTTAGTCGCATTTCCTTTTGCCATATCATCATCATTGTAATTGAAATTTTAATCGCAGTCAGATCCGCTCGGCTCCTCCAAAATATTTTGCATTGTTTGACAACTTTCTATGAAAAAAAAAAAAAATAAAAACAAAAAAAATATATAATAAAAAATAGTGAAAAAAAAAGAAAATAATTATTGTGCAAATAATAAACAAATGTGCAAGATATATTTTTCTTTTCTTTTCTTTTCTTTTATTTTATGTCTCAAATTATTTTATGATTTCTTTTATGTTGGCATTTTTGCTACATATTCAATTACAAGTGCAGCCTCAATTATATTGTAACTAGATGCTTACAAACTGTACTATGCTCTACTATACTCAACTATAACATATCATATTCATATTAAGATTCAAACTCATATTCAAAGCAATACACAGAGTTATTCATTTGCCTTTAGTTCAAAGTTTTGTTGAAAGCTGCAGACTGCAAGTGCATATGATTAACTTTTATGGCTTGTTATGTTGATTGTTTGATTGATTGATTGATTGACTTATTGATGGTATACATATACATAATTAAAACTATCAAATTACTGTGTATGTGTATGTATGCTCGTCAATATATAAAATGCGTCAAAAATTAGCTTTAATTAAATTTTTTTTATTTCATTTGCTTTTTTGGAGTTGCCAATTAAAACAGTTCGCCATATTGTATTTCAGTTATTCAAACGGATTATTCACATAGTACTATATATATATACATATATGCCAGTTATAATGAGGCATAAGTTTGAGTTTAACTTCATAATGATGTTCATTATTAACTGTGTAGTTAAATGCTAATGTTGATTATGTGCAGCTAGGGAAATGTGCTAATATTTTCCATGCGCCACTTGAAAGTTAATTACAAGATTTTCCCATATGTATAAGTGCATGATTGTTTCTCTCTCGCTCATTCTCTGTGTGTGTGTGTGTGTGTGTGTGTGTGTGTTTATGTAAAACTGTGAACATGTCTTTACATATAGACAGAACACACACATGCACACACAGACACAATGATAAGCCGTGCATTTTATATGGCATATGTCAGCAGCTTACTGGTCGGCAACCCTTTGAAAGGGCTTGTGTTCCTCATATGGTTTTAAGAGCTTAGCTCTCATATATATATATATATATATATATATACCTATACTTACTATATACAGATAGTATGTGCAGCAGCAGTCATTAAAGCTATAGACCACAAAGTAAATTAAATGATATAAAAATTAGCCACGTTTTAAGTGCAGATAAACGTATACGTAATATATTAATGATAGCTTTATATGAAATAGAAATATGTTTAAAAACCATTTAAGCATTTAATACCTTAACAAAATATAGTTAATCCATAAATGATAAGAGAGTTAGACTATATCATAGTCAGATTTCATTACCATAGTCTCAAGTACAATGCAAAAAGTTCTCAAGAAAAATTAGCAGAATATTAAAACATATGTTTTTTTTCTCGGTTGCTTGTAAAGTTAACCATGCTTAAAACTTATTCAGTCAAAACTCCAGAAAACAATGGAAAAGCAATTAAAAATGTTCATGTATTTATGCTTTCATTTTCCATTTGCGAAAAATTGCTTTGGGAGTGAGCCATAACCAGGCTTTTAATGCTTTTAGCCATGTTTCTATGTGGGTGTATAAGCCTTTAAGAATTTTACATTAAAGTACCTGTACTTGCTTTTGAATGGGATTACAGATTTTCTCTCACTCTATATATATATATATATATATATATATATGTATATAGGTATGTGCGTGTGTGTACGTGCATAAACAATTTGGCATAGCGCCAAATTGGGCAAGAAGTGTGAGCAGCAGTTGTAGTAGGCAGTGAGGCAGTAAGGCATACAGGAGTGGGCTTTGCTTTTAAGCAACTAAATTTGGCCAGGAAAATGTTTGCCAGTTAAGAGTTGCTAACAACAACAACAACAACAACAACAGCAGCAACAACAACAATTTAAACAACAACCACAAAGTAAAAGCAATAGCAGCCGCAGCCGCAGCCTCAGAGCCGCCAACTGTTCTACTTTTTCGACATGAATACTGGCTCGTGACATTGTTTGTGTGCGTCTTAAGCAGTACATATACATACATATTCATATACATATATGTATATACTTGTATATACACCTATGTACTTACATATACTTATGTACTACCATTTACACACACACACACACACACACACAGACAAATATTATATACGTTTACACTTTGCCCATGTCACAAAAAGTTGCCTTAAAAAGTTTGTTACATTTAATTCATATAAATAACATTTAACTTTGAGTTAAGTTTAGGCAACTTTTATTTTTATCTTTCAATTTATACTAAGCCTTAACTTACAGTTATTTAGCCGCAGCCAACTTAATGCACAGTAAAGAAAATTAACAGTTTCTGTTTTATTTGAAGATACTCAAGTTGAACATCATGAAACTAAGTTAAGGCATAAACGTACTATTAAAACACGTTAAAAACAAGTTATAGGCTTAATCAAAATCTTAATAATTAAACACAACTTTTAAATACCTTGTATTAATTGTACAATTAGAATGGGTATGAAAGACTCATACGACTTTGAAATTTGTTTGCTGAAAGTAAAGTTTGCTTATTTCTAGAATGTGTTTATATATATATATACATATAGTCAAAACTATAGATAATATATGTATATATATGATCAAATGGAGTAATCATATAATATGCCCTACTTTTATAGGGTATAAGAACAAGCTTCTGACAAAAGCAGCTGAAAAGAAAAGTGCCCCAAGAACCAAAGCGTGTTGAATTCGAGAGTTAGTTAGATAGATAGATAGATAGATAAATAGATAGATGCATAGATAAATGTGGAGAAAGAGGTAGAAACAGTGAAAGAGTAAGAAATGAAGAAGATAGAATAGTGTATGTGTGTTATTTTATGTGTCTGTGTGTGTGTGTGTGTGTGTGTGTGTCTCTGTGTGTGTAAGCGTGTGGCAAACCAGAACCACACTTAGCAAGTAGCTGCGGCTCTTAATGAGTTTGTCTCAGCAACAGCAGCGTGTACACTGGTGAATTGAGTGAATGACTTAATGAATGAATGAATGAAGTCAAATTTGTTAAAATTAAAATAACAATTGTTATAACTTAAGTCAGAGATTTGAGAATTAATGAATACATTATTAACTATACAAAATGAATTTAAGTAAATATTATTTAATTATATTAATTATGATCTTTTATTTACGATAATATAAAGTATTTTTGCATATAATTAATTAAATTAAATTAAAATATTTATATTAACTATAAGGGTATGGTCAGATCGTTGTGTGAATTCTGTTCTATATAAGGGTATTTTTGTGTCATGTTGTCAACAAATTTACCCACTTTTCCCATTGAGATTCATATACTAATTTGTACGTTTGCTTCACATGTTAATTTGTTAGGCACGAACACGTCTCACAACACATGAACATTCATGTTGATAAGCAATGAAGATGTCACTACATACACACATATGATATGAAATGAAATGAAATGAAATGAAAAGAAAATACAATAACATATTTCACTTAATGTTTATTCTTCTTTCGTGACACTTTCTATTGTTTTAACAGCAATTTTGTGGCACTTTAAATAATTAAGTTATATTTTAATTAAATTTTTAACCATTTACTTTGTTAAGGAACCCTTTTGTATACAACATGTCTTATATATATATATTTACATATATTTACATATATATTTGTTTTCTTAACTAAATGAAATTTTCTTTGTTCTTTTCATCTTAATTACAGTTCAAAGTCTCTTGAAACAGCCGCAAAATTTCGAAAACAACGAAAATGGTCTTTGATTGTGGCGTTTGGTGTGCAAAGTATTTGCTTTGCATATTAAATTTTATATTTTTTGTAAGTATATAATCCATATACATTGTATAAATAATATATAAATGAAAAATACAATTTTCCATTATAAAAAATAACTATCAAAAAAAGTAATTTCAATACAATAAAATATTTAACTAAACAGGCTGCAAGCTGTCAACTGCTTTAGCCTAAGGCAAATGCATTTTTTTTTAATTTATTTTAGTTTCATTTTAGTTATTTATTATTCAGTTGATTTTTACTTGTTATATAGAATATAAATCTGATGAATAAAATATATATAAATACATAGTAAAAGTCCTGTTAGCATTTAGAATTAACAACTAAATATTCAATTATAATTTACACTTTCTGATTTTTTTGGAAAAGCGCAAAACAAAGTCGAAAGGAAACTCAATTAAGCTTTGATTGAATCAAATTTTCTTTTATAGAAAGGTAGAAAGAAATTGAATGGGAGAAAGTTGAAGGATATAATTAATGATCATACTATTTATTAAATATTATATATCAAAGTTAGTATATAAATATGTAATTCTAATTATAGTATTTACTATTTATTCAATGTGAAAAATAAAATTTGTTTCGTCAATAGTTGTATGTGGCATAAAAATAAATATAACTATAACATTTTTAGGTATTTGAATAGTTTTTTTAATGCAAAACGCTTTAGTTGATTATATTTATGAAATATAAATTGTTAACTGAATTAATTTTTGTCCAGTTCGACTGATTTTTTAAGCTAGTCAAAAAATAAAAAGCTGCGTGACAACTCCCAGTAAAATTAAAAGACGTTCAAACTAAGTCAGAAAAGATTTGAAATAAAAGGAAAAATATAATAATCAAAAGTTAGCAAAAATATAGATAAAATATCTAATCAATTGTTATGCCCATATATATAAATATATATTATAATATATATTATGACAAAAGAGATACTTTCGGCTGTTTATCAGCTACTTCAAGCGATATTACTTCAAGTTGAGTCCCTTTGGCATCCATATAAATATATAATAAATAAATATTAAAGAATTTATTAATTTATATATTCTTTTGTATGAACAAATCTATTTAATGATTGTATATACCCATAGCTAATTTGCAAATCACTATTTATATAGGGTATTAACACTTAATAAATGGAAGTTTTTCCCAGAGGTAAATCAACATAGGCCAACAGTTTGCAAAGTCTTCTATTTTTATTTAATTTTTCTGTACATTTTTATTTACATTTTTTTATGTTTATTTTTTTTATTTTATTTTTGTGGTTAAATTGCATTATAAACTGCGCTGTGCGCTGGTAGGCGAGGCAGCTCTGCGGCTGCAGTCAATCAAGCAAATCTCTGCGCATGCGCAGTTTTTCTGCATTTATGTTGGTTCATTGACTTTAACATCATCATTTTTGTTGTTGTTGTTGTTGTTATTGTGGTTGTTGCTGTTGCTGTTGCTGTTGGGTTTATCATTATAATCAAAAACATCAAATGCAATCAACATGAGGCGAACAACACAAGCATAAGCAAGAGCATAAGCATAATCATGTTATAATGTGTTTTTCATGCCTACCTACAACGATTTGCATGCCAAAGTAAACAGAGTTTTATTTTCCCTTCTTACTGAACACCTTTTTTTTTGTATTTGTGTACATTTTGTTGTTATTATTGTTTTCTTGTTGCTTTGTTGTATCTTGCAGGTGCTTGGCACAATTATATTTGGCGTTGGACTATGGCTAGCCGTGGACAAGCATTCATTGATTGCTCTGCTCAATCATATGGACGGCGAGCGCATTGAGGTAAGTGTGCGTAACGAATCCCTGGTGAAAGTGCACAAAACATCCCCAAAAAAATAAAAAAAATAAAAATAAAGTTATAATAGTAACTAAAAAAATTTCATAGTTATAACCCTAAATGAATATAGTAATACAATAAAAAGAAAAACTACCCCAAACACATTGAACCATAAATTACATATTAAAAAAATATTACGTGCCATATAATTGTTGACACTGGCTACAACATGAAGGGATGTATATATATATATATATATATATATATCTATGAATGGAATATCCAATATGTCATTAAAAAAAGTAAACTAATGATAGTACCAGTATATTGCAATTGAAAACTATTATACAATTTGTTATACATTTGATCATATAACAAATGACAAACTAAAGGAAGCACAAAAAGTATAGGAAATTCTGCAACTTGCTTCAAGCATTGACCGTTGGTCGTGTTAGAAAAACATTTGAGTTATAACTGGAGTATTGCAAATTAGTTGTTTACTGGAAGGGAAACGTAAATAAAAATAACTGAAATACCATCAATACTTGTCATCTCATAGACAAATGTTTAGCATTGCATTTGGCCATGGCATAAAAAAAGATATATATATATGTATGTATTTTTGCTGTTGCATGTCATACGACTACTACAAATTTTTAACGCCCTTTGACGTCAGGCTGTCCGTCTGTCTGTCTATTTCTGTGTGTGTGTGTGTGTGTGTGTGTGTGTGTGTCATTAGTCGAGTTCTTCCTATGTTTGACATACTGGTGAAAATCATTTTGGAAAACAAATGCTGTTAAAGCCAAAGTGCATGTACTCATTTCACTAATTGCAGACACAAACATACATGAAATGGCTAATAATTGATAAGCAGAACCACTGTAAATTTGTTTTTGGTCAATGAACTTGGCACATGCAATAATACTTGGAAATGTAAAATCAGACAATTGTCACACATTTACACACACACACACACACACACACACACACGCACATATATACATGTATATGTAACTCATTTAAGCCAACGCACATTTTTGTGTCGCAATTGAATAATTTAATTAGAAAATTTTGGAAAACATATAGTTAACATAGAGCTATTAAATGAATCTTAAAAGTTAGTAACAATCAATTTAATTTTACCACAACTTATATATTATTATAAACATTTTTCACATATATATATTTTAGCAATTTACACAGCCTAAGGTCATTGAGCAGTTGGCCTATGCTCTACTTGTCATTGGAGCTGTCATGTTCTTCATGAGTCTCTTGGGCTATTTGGGCGCCATGCGTGAGTCTCGCTGTCTGCTGTCAACGGTAAGTGCAAGATTCAATTATATATATATATATATATATATATATTTGATATACATATATAAAAGATTTAATTTACATATATATTAGTTATTGCCCAATATGTTATGTTGTGTTATACTCACTCCAGCAGCAATTACTTTGTTGCATCATCTTCAAATGTAATTGCAACGTTCAATGACCAAGCGCTATATATATATATTAATATATAAGATTTATATATTTAACATTTGTGTGGGTTATACTGTTGCTGATTGTTTGCATATTTAAATAGATTTAGTTTCCATATTGAAGTTTTCATTTGGCGTCTGAGACATTTGCTTGGAAAAATTCATTGAAACCTTCGACTTGCCAAGAGAAAGTTGCAATAACTTGTGGGTACATTTTTTATGTTTTTTTTTTTTTTTGTTTTAGGCATTTCTTTTTTCCTTACTATTGTTGTTATTTCTCCTCCTTTTGTTTTTTTTTCAGTCTTTCTGTTGTTTTTCATCTGACATTTCCATGAGCCCAAAACGTGTTTCAACACTTAATCAAGTGTCGTGAGGGCCTCTCATGCGAGTTGTAAATATGTGACAAGCCCTTCACTTTTGGCTCTGTACTTGATCTTGTGTGCTTTGAATTGTAATTTCACCTGTGCACATTTCAAGGCAACAACTATACCATTAAATACCTATAGATATATACATATATATACATATATTGAATCTTATTATATATTATACTATTGGACTGCCAGTAGCCCAACCCTAAAAAGAAATTTCTATGATTGAACTTAATCAACTATAACCAGTAGCCGCAATTAATAAAACTGTTTATCACATGGCTCACCATTATGAGTTCGAGTATGAGTATAGGTGTGAGTGTGTTTGTGTATACGTGTATTTACAATATTCATTTCCGATCCAAGGCTTACTGGGCTTGGCAAATTTAATTGTAGTGCCAGGCAGGTGCATTAAGTTAACATAGGAAAGTTAATAGAGGGGAGACAACACTTGACAGAAGGTAAAATGCAGAAGAGAGTAGGGGTTAGGCTAAGACCACTATATTAATTATACTCTTGCAGTTAGTATAAACTGAATTAATATTTCATACTTATTGAAAAACCATATAATTATATATAATATATTTATAGATATACAATTAAAAGATTTGTAAGATAAATTCTACTTCTTTTGCTGTTTGTGCAGACAACAAAGTGGCGTCTAATTTGCTTAAGCTTTGAATTTTATTTTATGAGCCAAGAAATCAGATATTTACAATTATATTATATAATTAATTACGTATATAAACTCATTGCCTTCTTAATCCGCTAACTATAAGTCAGAACTGCCTCTCAAAAACAACTATTATAATTTCTTGTTTTATAAAATTGTAAAAAACTAATTTAAAAAAAAAAAATATATATATATAAAAATATTTAAATTTTAGAATAATAAAATATTTTAAAAAAATCTTTTAAATATTGAAAATGTTAAAATAATTAAAATATTAAAATATAATGAAAAATATTAAAAACATTTAAAATATTAAAATTTATTAAACAATATTAAAAGCGTTAAAAAATATTCAAAAATATAAAAAAATTACAAATATACTAAAATTGGACGATAAATATAAAAATAATAACAATATATAAAAAATATTAATAACATTAAAAATATAAAAATATGTAAAATAATAAAATAATTCAAAATATTGAAATATATTAAAAAACATGATAAGTTTTAGATGATAATCCTGATTTAATTCTAATTTATATAAAAAAAAAACTTTAAGAAAATTTGAACTATTTAAAAGTATAAAAAATATTTAAAGCATTAAAAAATATAGTAAATATATTAACAAATATAAAAAAATTTAATTTAAAATAGTAACAATACATTAAAATTATGAATATATTAATAAAAAAAATTTTAAATATTTAATTTAATTTAACATATTGAATATATATAAAATATATAAAAAAATTATACAAATATTTAATTAAAATTAAAAAAAAAAAATTATATAAGCTTTATACATTATATATATATAATTATAGTTATATTATATAAGCTTTATACATTATATATATATAGTTATAGGTATATTTACAAGACAGTATTTAATCAACGACAAATGAAAAGTCAACTATATTTTATTGTTGTGTTTGTTTGTTATATTGTCTGCTTTGAATGTATCTTTCTCTGTCACATTTGTGTGTGTACTTTTTAAACGCGACGCATGCGTAAAGAAAACAAACACACTCGCAGCTCGCAGCTTGCGTCTCGGTACTTGGGTGCTTGCCCCCGGGGGAAGGGCGTTATACAGCGCAAATACAGAAAAATATACAAGAAATATACCGAATTTTATATCAAAAAATATACTAAAAATCTGTATGCACAATTCGAGCTAAATTTGCAGTAAATAAAGCAAGGGCATTTTAATGCTATTCAAGGCCCACAATCAAACTTAACAATGTTGAATTGAATTAACATTGAATATTTATTTACTTATTTGGCAATTTTTATTATATTTCTTTTATTTAAGGTCTAAGTTATTTGCGTAACTTTCAAATTAGTTAATAATAAACAAGTAATAAAAACAAAAATAATATTTTGATAGCACTTAAAATATTGTTGCTACTGTTGATGATAAAATGACGATAGAGTTAAATTTAGTTTTAGTTAAAATTAAAGTTTAAGTTAATTTTTGATCAGGAAGCAATTAATCTTTTGGTGTTGTCATTCAACCCGATGGCAAATCCATTATGCTTTCATAAGAGTGCGCAGCTTGCGTGTATCTGACAGATACATTAGCTAGTAGGCAGACAGGCAGGCGGTCAGGCGGGCAGGTTGAATTGTATTGGATTGGATTGGACTGGGCTGGGCTGGGTGGGGATGACATGCTGCCAGGCGTAACATGAAAACCACAGCAACATTTGAGTACTATCAGAGCAACATATCGTGACAACAGAAACAGCACCACACACATATACATACAGATTTATGTGTATTTATGTGTAAGAGAATGAAAGCCACAAGAGCTTATAAAACATGCAAGCAGCATTTTCAAAATGACCTTCAGCATTTGAGATTAGCACTACGCTTAGAGCCTGCAGTGCCATCTTTGTCTTTGTGTGCGTGCCTATGTATGTGTATATATATATATATATATATATATATATATATATAAACGTGTGTGTATGTGTGTATTTGTGAGCCAAACTCACCACTACTCGTCAAACGCATGCTGCACATTTAGCTCAGGGTCAAACGCATAGATTTTTATATAATGCTCACGATTCGTCCGGCAACATAAAACTTACAAAAAAACAGCAAAAGAGTAAAAAAATAATTTGGGTCAAATGGAAACTGGGCGTATACGCAATCTACCCTTTGGTTAAGTTTTATGACAAGTTTTTTTTCTTATTATTCTTTTGCATTTCTCTCTTTTTTTACTATCTAGTATGGCACATTTCTTATATTGCTGCTGGTTGCTGAAATTGTTGCCGGCGGCTTGGCTGCATTCTACAAGGATAAAGTGCGCAGCGAGAGCAAAAGATTCTTACAGACAACAATTACCAGTTATACACTGGGTGAAAATATGGATGCTACATCATTGATGTGGAATCAATTGATGGGTAACTTTGGCTGCTGCGGCATTACTGATTATCATGATTTCGATGAGTCCGAAGCGTGGAAGAATACCAAAGGTAATCGCACCATACCCGAAGCTTGTTGCGTTCTAAAGGATGTTGAAAAAATGTTGCCACGTGATGAGGACTGCACGACCAATCCAAGTGATAGCAACAGTTTCTATAAGAAGGTAAATATTAACACTCTCTCTCTATCTCTATCTATTATCTTATTTGTCTCTCATAACTTTGTTCCTTTATAGGGCTGCTATATGGTATTCACTGAATGGTTGATAAGACAACGTGAACTCATCATTGGAGTCATTGTCACTGGCATTGTGCATTTGGTGCTGGTTATTCTTGCATTTGCGCTATGCAAAGCTTTTGCCAAATATGACGATATGCGTCTGTAAATTGTTTGTAAGCGTGTAAAAACGTTTTAACAAGATTTTAAGAACATGAAGCCAGCTTAAGATGCTGTTTATATACAAGTTTAATGAACACATACACACAGTTAAAACAAATGAAAATGATAAATGAGAACAGATATTGAATTGCATACACCGGAAACAAATTTAACAAACCCTACCGATATTTGAGAGATATGCTCAAAAAAGAAAAGAAAAAAATATAGCAAAAAAAAGTAAAACAAAAACAGTTTCAAATAAAATTGCATTTTCCGCATGGAATCACACACAAAACACACATAGACACACACACAGTATAACATATACCAAAACAAAAAATAAAAAAAAAACAAAACAAAATGAAAAACATATAACAGTTCTACTCTAAATGCATTACAATTAAATGCCAACAAAATATTTAAACATATTACAAAAATAAAAAATTGCCAAAAAAAAAACAAAAAAAAATTTCAAAATTCCAAAAAAAAAAAAAAATAATGTTGCTCAAATTTGCCGCCAGATATGACAGACAGACAGTGAGATAAAATTTTATGAAAATTGCTATGCATATTTATTTGTGAAAAAAAAGAAATGGATTAATTAACGAAGTAAAGAAACGGGACGAAAAACTAATTGGAGAGAAGCAGGAACAGAAAGAAAAGCAAAAGCAAAATCAGAAGCAAAAGCAGTAGCAGTAGCAGACGAAGAAGATAATCTGTTTTGATAACAGTTTTAGTTCTTAAGTAGTATTCTACTATATACATACATAAAAATAAACATTAAAAACGTACATACTTATATTAATATAAAAATATTAATAATAATAAAAACTTTTTTTTTTTGTCATCGAAAACTCATTTTAAAAATTTGCAAAAAAAAAAAGAAAAAAAAAAACTTAAGGACACATTTTGCAAAGTTTCCATATGTGAATTGCAACTAAATCTCCACTCAACTACATCACATGAACAATGAAAAAAAAAACATTTAATATATACTAAATATATATATATAAATATATATATAAAAAACACAAACATGCCCACACATACACACATATACGCACACACACAAGTTTTGAGCTAAAAGTTTTGTCATTAAAAATTTAAATAAAATTTCAAATGCAAAATGAAAAATGAATTTTAATGCAATTTTCAATATTTAAATTTTTACTGTGTGTGTATTTATATATATGTATATGTATCTGAGTGTGAGTGTATGTGTGTGTGTATGTGTATATGTATTAGTCGTTAAGCCTTCTATAATTAAGTTGTAACTTTAGTTGTTTGCTATTGCTATAATCAAGTTTTTAACTATGTATTGAAAGAACGCGTTGAGTATCGTGTTTGAAAACCTTTTGTTAAAAATGAATGTTGTACATTTTTTGAATTCTATATATATATATATAAGTATATATATATATATATATATATATACATATTTACAACTATATACTACATACAAATATACATATATATATATGCATATATGTGTATATATGTATGTATATACGTATATATATTATTAATGCATATTATAAACACGTACTCATATGTATGTCTGTAGTTTACTTAATGTACTTTCAAAAGCGAGCAAGATATAATTAAACAAAAATAAAAAAAATTTATCTAATTATAAAAGAAATTAAAACAACAAAAAAAAAATCGAAACAAAGAACGATTGAAACTTAAAAGAAAGTATCCAAAAACAAAAAACACAACAAAAATTAAGAAAGAAAATGTACATTTCTGAACTCTGAATGAAAAAGTAATTAAAAAAAAAAAACAAACGAAAAACAAAAATAAAAACACAAATCGGAAAATTGAATTATTTTACTTACTTATTTTGTTTAGTAGTTTTAATTATAAAAACAATAACACAAAACAAAACGAAATGAAACGAAACAAAACAAAATAAATTACAAATAAAAATAAATATCATCAATGTGAATTTTAAAGTCTTTTAATACTTATTGGGCTATAGGAAAAATAGTAAATTAATATGGAAATTCTTGCCAGGCAACCTAAATGCAATATTGCATCAATTGGTAGTATCTGTTGGTAGCATGACACCAAAGCAGCTTTTCTTTGCCTCACAATGATTCTGATGAAATACTTAGGTTCAATGGTTTCATCAGTACTTAATTGGTTTATGTGTGGCTAAGGTTAGCAGCTTTACTTATGTGTATCCTACTTAATTTTGGGACAATATTGTGTATCCTTTTTGAAAAAAGTGAAGCCATAGAATTTCATGAGGGCTGACTTCTATAGCTAGGTATATTGATTGGATCTTAGATGTGGCAAGTAAGTTTTGGGAAGTCGAATATGTGTTCGTATAGCGGCTTATTGATAAGTTTTTTTTATAATATAAGGTACAGTAATAACTCCATACATGCAACTTTGTTGCATGTCCAAAAAAATCTCTTAGGGCTTAACACCTATTCTGATGTTTTGCTAAAGTTACAATCAGCTAGTTTAAGTTGAACAAAAGCAAAGTATATTGTCGCCGAGAGCTTCTAGTGTGGCATGCAACACCATACCTAATTACATTACATCAAATCACATCACATAACATCACATCACGCTCATTCTCATATGCAACTATACAAATTTTAATTTGTTTCCAACAAACGAAATGTTTTAAATTGCACTCATTTTTTTATAGCTGACATTTGCGTGTTATGATAAGCTATTGACGGCTATCTATTATATAAACTGAGTTGACCCTAACAGCACTTAATATTTCCCTACTGTGTGTACAACCAATTACAATTTTCTAAATAGACTCCAGAGAATTTAGTGAAATTTTATTGTTTATTTTTTTCAACTAAACCAACGAATGCATTCAAATAAAATAACCATATAAATTGTTAGAGCAAAAACTTTTAGCCTAGACACACACCATTTCATTGGCAATCGCACAAACCATTCCTTGAAGAGTTGTCTAAGCTACGTGCCAAGTTTGTATACAATATTTATGAATAGAACAAAGTAAGAGAATGTAGTTGCTCTTTTAGTTGATGGGTAAATATCAACGATGTTTGGGAAGTATAAAACTAACTGTATCTTTATATGTAAAGATATATATGAGATATACAAGTCTTGACTTGAAAAACTTACAAGCTCTATAGAATTAGAGTGCAAAAGCTACAACAGAAACTAAATAAGAGGGATAGAAGATACACATAAACTGAAACCCAACATAGATTATATATGCAACATTATATAGTAATAGCTTAATTTATAGAAAAAAAAACAGTTAATCAATTCTTTATTGGTAAAAACCATTGAATGTTTATTTGAATGTGTTTTACATATTATATAGTCATATTGTAGTTAAACTATTAGTTATAATTTGTTCACTTTTTGGAAAAATAATCACTTCTTGCAATAAAATTGTTTTTTTTTCTGTTTATATATATTTATATGTTGTTTGTCCTTTTGCCAGCCTTTTAAATGATATATAAGAGTTATTCATTTGATGCTTTGAAACTATTTTATAGGTAAGTAGGTGGAACTGTAATTGGAATCAATTGTTTTAATAGTTTAATACCCTTTCATGTCTAATAAATACAGGGTTCTTGTTATTCTTCTATTTGCTTTTAATTATTTTTTCATTTTTCTTTTTTCTTTAAATAGCAAATACAAACATGTTTCACTCAAACGATACACAAAATACGATTTAAACTCAAATATAAAATATATATACATATATATATATATATATGTATAAATATTAAGGTATATAATTATGTAAGTTATTAGTTAAATCGCTTAATTAGTTACTAAAATTCAAAAAGTGAATAAAATATGACCCAATTACAGTTTACAGTTCAGTATTGAAATAATGCATTTTTGGCATTCTTGTTCTATATTGTATTGAATTGTATTATTTTATAGTATCTGTATAGTTAGTATAGTTACACATATTTACGTAGATAAGTAGTATATAGTTATATACATAAGTTAATAACTATGTGCCTGCATTATGCTTTTAAAAAACTATTTGTAAAGACTTCACAAAGCGGCTCTTTGCATGCCAAAAAATAAACACAAAAAAATAAGGTACAAAAAATTATGTTAAAAAAAAAAAATAAATAAAAAAATATATAAAAAAAATTTCTCAAATGTTTTTGGTTGCACAAAATCACCTTTTTTTTGCCATATAAAAAAATATATATATATATGTGTGTGTATATATTAAAAAAAAAATAAAAAATAATATATAATGGTGCTTAGAGATCGAAAGGAATAATATAAAGCGCATCGATAACTTGTCAACTGGAATTTCTATAAAACTTCGAAAATCTTAATAAGTACTCTTATAAATCCGCTCCAATTGTGAATTGAAATCGTAAAATAAGCTAAGCTTTAGTTAAATCTTTTATCATTTGTTCTTTTCTTTTTTGAAAAATTTCTTACACACTTTGTGTTAAATTCAGTTGGAATTATGTAAACATAAAATTTAGTTTTTTTTTCTCTCGTTTTTTGTAAAAAAAAAACATTTTTTTTTTTTTTTTTTTTTTTGTTAGCCAAAAATTCGTTATTTGTTGTCTTTTATGTTTTCTTATTGTATTCGTGTTACTTTTTAGTTTATGTTTCCTTTTTTTAGTTTTCTATTCTTTTAGTTACACGACCCTGTCGACTCCTCATCGTATCCGGGCTTGCCAAGGAATGATAAAGAAAAATCAACCATATTTGGATACACCAAATACTTATTGACTGCTTCACATAGTTTGCTTTCAATAACATTGGTAACAATGGACCAGTCGACGGATTTATCACCAACTTGCGGCTTGGTGGATATCCATAAACGTGGTGGACCACGAAAGCACATCCATACACGATCCGAGGGCGGAGGAGGTATATTCAATGTACCACGTGCTACCAAACCTTTCAAGTCCACACGCAACGTTATATTGGCACTCATATTTTCCATAGCACGTTGCACATAGGGCAATTCTGTTGCATATTGGAATAAGTTTGATGTCGCAATGCGATCCACAATCTTAAAAATGCGTCGAGCATTTCCCGGAGAGTTTTGAAAGAATCTAATTATTAAATACAAGGATATAATTAAAGATACAGTGAAATGGAAAATGTGGGATAGTGTGCATACTCATTGTTGCTGGCTGGCTCAGCTGCTGCGCCTGTGGGTGGACTTTCTGATTCTGATGAGGATCCACCTGAACTTTCAGCATCGCTATCATAGATTGCATTATTAGTGGCCTCCGGTGCCATATCATCATTTACATTGCGCGTATCCGGCATTGGATCTTGCATCAATGAAGAGTTATCCGAAGCCATTGGTGATGCTTTCGGCTTGCTCCGCACACGCAATAGATTTAGCTTTGTGGTTACTGTTATGTGCGCTAATCCCTCGTATGTTATATCTGCATCCAGCCAAACACCACGCTCATCCAGCATGGGCTGCGACATGCGATGAAACAGCATTGGTGATTCACCCAAATAAATGTTAGTTATGACAACCTCCTCCATAAAACTGGGCAGCTGCAAGGGTTGTGAGTTAATGGAATGGATTAGCACCATGAGCATAAATGAAAATATATTTATAACCAACCTTAATGGAATTTAGTTTCTTTTGCATGAACTCCTGAATCTTTTCATGCAGCGATGTATCATGCAGCCAGCTGAATAGACAACGTCCCATTATAACATTCGCCCAGACCACACTGCCAGATGGTCCCAGGAATAGGGATTGATCAATGCCCTTCCATAGTTCATCTTCCTGACGTTTGGCACGGCGAGCCTAAGGATTTGTGCAAAAAATTTTTAAACATTTATATATATATGCTTACCCTTTGACCCCCCCCCAATTAAAGAGAGGTATTTGACTTTGAATTTTGACAGATGCAAAATCAAAATGAAATTATTGAAAAAATTTGACATACTTTTCTACGACGTTGACCAGAATTGATAACATCTCTGCGTGGATTTCGGCATACGGGAATGTGGCTTTGATTGCAAGCTTGCTAAGTGGACAAAATTATAAGAAAAAAAATAACAAACAAACATAAAATAAAGCTTAATTCTACAGAAGCTACTATAAAAATGAAAACTTAACAAATTCAAAATAATAAACAGGATTGGATTTGTGATATATTCCATCTAATGATAATTGGCTACCTGATAGACAGTCATAAATTTGACATAATTAGCTGGATTCCGTGCCACGTCAGCATTCATGATTAACCCTTCGAAAGTTTCTTTTAATACTTCCGGTGTCAAATCATCTTCAAGAACATCATCAAATTGTGTATCCGGCGTATTGGCATCTTCGGTATTATTAGAGGCTATTGAAGGTTCAGTAAAGCCAACACTACGCTCCTCTCCATTATCCTTAGGACGTGCCTACTCAATAATAGACTTCCGTTAGTATGACTTAGATCAGGCATCAAACTTCCATTATATTGCTTTTACCTTGCTGAAAGTGGCCAAGAGATTAACAGCTTGTTGTGCCGCAGCTGCCTGTAGATCTGTATCCTCTACAAAACGTGCCATGGGAACATGTAGATCCTGTTCGTGGACAAAGCCCTTACTGGCAGCTATAAAACGTCTATACCAATCCTCTTTCTCCCTATCGCAACGTGCGAATATTAAGAGACGCACTTCGTCACCACATGGAATCGTTATGTCATTCAGTCCTACATCAGGATTAACTGTATTGCGCAGTATTTGTAGCTGTAATAGAAGCGTCTCTTATATTAAATCAGAGAATATGGAGGAATATGGTGTGGAAGCTTACATCTCCTTGCATTATAGTTGCACCAAAGTCAATTGATTTCTCAGTGTCCTCATTGCCTGTTGGAGTTACTGGTAGAGTACTGGTTGTTCCAAATGTTATTTTCAAATCTTTTGGTGGCATTTCCATTTGCCCACTTGGACGCTCTGCTGGTGTAGTAGATTCATTGTTGAAGCTCTTGATGATCAGCTGTATGGGATATTTGCGATTGAAGAACCTAAAAGAAAACAAAATAATTAAATACAAAATGCAACAAAAACAAAAAAAATTTAAATAAAAACAAACCGTTTTTTGGCCAATCCAACTGGCAAGAGCTCAATGCGAGCTTCACGTAGATCATAGGAACGATGATCCGTAAATAGCACCTTGGAGCGATCAATGGCCATCTCATTCCACATACGACGTTTGGGTATGCGTGCATTGGTGCCAGATAGCTTTAAAATGGTGCCATCCAGTCGCACATAGATGGATCTTGTCATGGTAAAGGAAAACGTATTGGGATCATAGCTATTAATCTCATTCAGCCAACCCGAATAGGTTTTAATTGTCTTATGCTCCTCGGCAGCAGGAATCTCACAAATGGGCATTGCACTATAGTTGGGTATCTTAAACGGTATACGTTCCGGATGCGTCTTTAGCACATAATTCTCAAAGAGATACCGTAAATATGAACTGGATGAATCAATCAGCATAAAGAATAATGTGGTAGCCACTACACCACGCAGAAATTCTGGCAATGGTAGCACCAGTAGAACAATGAATATGGCTGTGAACAGAATAGGTGGTCCAACAGCACCTGTTCTCCAGTTGATTGTGCTTGTGGTGCTCAAAGTCTGCCAGATATTGGGCCGGAAATCACTGAGTTTGGATTTTATTGATATACCATCACGCGGCGTTGGGGCATACCCTTCGGACGCTAGACTCAGACTATCCAATGGCAAATTTAATAACAAACGTTCTTTAAACAGTTTCTCATCATTGGGTTCATCTGTATTACAGTGCGTTGTTGGTGGACATGTGTTATCCGTGTTCTCCATTGGTATCATATCTTCGAGCACTTCTACACCAGATTCTATTTCAATATCCTTGCGTGCCAGCTGTATGCCACGTTTTGTCTTACCACTGGATATAGGTATATCTTGTGTGTTGCCCGTATCTTTAGCCATCTGTTTCACATCTGCCTGTTGCTGGTTACTGCAGCTTGCCTCGTTGTTTGCATCAGCATTATGGCGCCTACGTAGAAAACTAGTGCGTATTGAAGAAACTGAAGAGCTTGGACTGGTGCTCAGTTCTTTCTTGCTCATAGCTGCAGCTTGTTGCCTTGCCTTTACCTTGGATTTGATGTGTGCCAGGCTACGGCGTAGACGTGAACGTTCCGTTGATATGGCAGCTCCAGCACCAATATCTCCACTACCTACACTGCTGCTATCATGCAGCAGCAGTTCGGCTTCAGCGTCGGAATCAGAATTCTGTTGCTGTTGTTGTTGCTTTGGATCCAAAGCTGATGACAATTCCTCACTAATCGATGTATTAATGGTAACACAATCTGTATCCGAATCACCGTCGTTTGTCCAACCAACAGTGGACGATGTTTCAGCCACAATAACAGGTATAGGCGTTGTATGTGAATGGCTGTGATGTTTGGACGATTTGATTTCCTCAATGGTCTGCGAGACTTTGCCCTTTATCAGTTTCCATGTGCCTACTGTGGCGGTGCTGTTGTCAATGCCAGCTCCAACTACGCCCCCAGCAGCAGCAGCAGCTGTTAGTATATTGGGGCCGCTTGAGGTCGGTGAGACCCCTTCAATGCCACCCGATCTATAAATGGAATATAAATTTTGTTACAAATCTGTCATTTAATTTCATATAAAATCTTGTTTACTTAGCTTAAATTTAACTTTAAATATATATGTTAAATTATTCTTCATATCCATAACCCATTATCAAATCAAAAGAAATCCAAAGACCTTGAAAAAATAACAACGCTAACAGCTGGCCAGAAATATGTGCAGGTAACAATGGTTTCCACATAGATACAAACTTGCAACAAAACAAGCACAATTGTTGCTGCTGGTCAGCAGTACCAGCTACAACATGATTCTTGCATAGCCTAATTCTTGCTTCTCGGCATTTTCACATAGTATTTGAGGAAAGAGTTTAAAGTTAAGATATATTCCCTGATATGAGTAGAGTTAAGAGATAGTAACTTTCATGTACTGCAAAGGAATTGCTTCTCTTCTTTTATTCATATGCTGAAATGTTGGCTTTAAATGTTATAAATATTGTGTGTAATTTCAGGAGTTGCTGCGAAATTTAAGTTCAGTGCATGCCAGAGGTATTATCCCTTAGATATTAAAAAATCAGACCAGATAATTCTTCTTATAAATAAAAATTAAATCGAATAATCATTTAACTTTAAGAATTAAATTGATTCGTTGAGTTCCTCTTGCTAACTGTCAATAAGCTTACGAGGGATGAGTTATATACGGGGTGTGGAAAGTGTTTTTGTCTATTACACAGTTATACTCCATCTCTCTTTCTCTCTCTCTCTCTCGCTTTCACTGCCTTATTTTGATTCGCTTTCGCTATCGCACTCTAATATATGACAAGGTACAGCTTTTAGTAGACAATCGAATGAATTAAGTTGAAATCCAAAAATAACAAGAAATACCAGCTGCAACTTGCTTTATATTATATAGGAATTAATAATAAATTAAACAGTTTTTATATATATATATATATATTGTTTTTTTTTTTTTAATTATTCCAGAAAAGTTATTTTTTATTTATTTGAATGAAGATATATGTTTTTATTTTTATCCATTTTGTTCTATAACCTGCATTTTATTTTTCGTGTTTTCCACTGTGTCATTAATCATTTTAATTTTTCTTATTTGTTTGTTTTTTACTTAGGGAGGGGTAAGGGGTTTGGGCCTTTTTGTTTGCCTTTAGAAAATTGTATTTGTAATATATATAATTTATTTTATTTTATTTTATTTAATTTTTGTTTTTTTCTTTTGGTTTTGTGTATATAATCGTATATGTATATTTCATTCGTTACGGTTTTACATATTTTCCATTAATTATGCTTACTTGATTTGTTTGGAGCGTCTTTTAATTATATTTTATTATTATTTTTTTATATATATTCGTTTGGTTGTTTTTTGTGTGTTTTAAATATTGCATTGTAGTTTTTGCTGATATTTTAGTTTCGATTTTTAGATTTTCTTTTTTCTTTTTTGTTTTTTTTTTTTTTTTTGGGATGTTTTTCGTTATTTGGAGTTGGGTTTGCATATGTGTCTAGTAGGTATTTTGTATTGTTTTTTGGTTTCTTGTTTTGTTTTTTTTTTTAATTTCAATATTTTTTATTTATACGTTTCTTTTACATTGTATATTGGACATGATAACTACCAGGGAATTGGGATTACTCTATGTATATTATTTCCTATTTTCTTTATATATATGTATATATATACGTATATATATATAAATATATATATGGTTGAACATTTAACTGTATTTTGCCATTTGAATTGAGAAAAACGTATTGCAACGCCTTGAAGAAAAAACATGATTGGAAATCGAAAGTTTGTATTTTTTTTTAGATTTAGAAAACTACAAATATATTTTTTTTTCTTTTTGATTCTTTTATGCATTTTTTTTTAGTTTTGTTTTTTCAACTTGAATTTTTGTAAAAATTAAAAAATTACGTTTATTGAAAATGACTATAAAATATTGAATATTTCGCTAAATTTGTTTTTATTTTAATTTCCATATGCTTTATTTTTATATAGAGTATAGTTTATATATATATATATATTTTTTTTTTATATATATATAATCAACTTGAATTATGTTTTACTATTTATCATATTTATACTATGGGTTTGGATTTAGGTTTTTAAGGTTTTCTTTCATATCAATTGTATAATGCTAAAAAATTATATGCTCTTGCTTATATTTTTTTTTTTTGTTTTTATATTGTTTATTTTTCTTTCTTTGAATATTTAGCTAAAAGGAATTCATTAGTTAAGGGCGCTCAATTTTAGTTTCATTAAAGGACTAAATTTTTCTTTATTTTTTTTTTTTATGTGGTACACACACAAAAAAAAAATTAAAATGGAAGAGCGAGTGACCCAAACACACACGCTTTACAGGCTACGTTTTTAATTTTTTTATATATATTTTTTTGTCAGATTTTTGTTATTAAATATAAAATTCTTTAATAAGTTTTTAAAAGGTACCAAATTTTTATTTATTTATATATATATATATATATAAATATATACATATATATGTATATAACCTTGTTTTTTTTAAATTTCTCCTCATATTTTTCTGTTATAGTTTCTCAATAGTCGATCAAAGCTTAGTCCAATTAGCATTAGGTTGAAAATATTTTTTTAATTGGATTTTTCCTTGAAAGGGATTTTCTCAGTTTAAAAAATTTCCTAATTAAAACATTGTATTTGTTTTAAATTTTTTTTTTTGTTTTTTGTATTCTTGCATTTTCCAGTACTCAACTTTTGACTAGCTACAAACGAAAAACTGTACATAAAATTGTGCTATGAAAATACTCAAAAAATAATATTTATACTTGTATATAAAGTTATTTAATAACAAATTATAATGATTAATACTTTTTTTTTCTTCTATATTATCATATATTATAATTATTTAACTCTACTGCCAATTTGTGGTTTTACTGCTTTATATATATATATATATATATATATATATATATATATATAGATTTAGCTATATTTGTTTTATTTTGAAACGTGAAGTTAACTAAATATGATTTTGGAATGCATTAAGTGCATTTTCAAGCAGGATTGTAATTTTCTTTTTAAATTGCGCTATTTTTATAATTTATTTATTTAAGTCTATTTGCAATAACTTGAAGCAAGAGTTTTCATATTAAGATTTTGTTCTTCCAATAAAAAAAAAAATTATATATATATATATATATATATAATAATTTTACATCCACATATTACGTTTTATAAATTTCATCAATTGTACTACGTGTAAATTTCATATATTTGTTTTGCTTTGTATTTTGGTATTGATTTTTCTGGTATCAAAAACTTATATATACATATACATATGTATATATATATACATTCATTTGACCAATTATATAGTAAACATATATTTAAATATTTTAATAATAATATAAGTTCAAGTTCCAATACTTTTTATTTTCTTTGTTTGCAGAGTCTTTTGTATCGATTTTTAAATATTTTAGTTTACTTTTTTATGCAAGTTTTTAACTAAAATTTATTGTATTTTATTTTGTTGGAAATTTATGTACATTATGACCAATAACGGGGTCACTATTAAAATATTATAAGTAAAAAATAATTTATTTTAAAAAACTTAAATTAAAAAAAAGAACACAATTTACTTGATGTTCATTTATTGATAGCAAAAAGTTTTTTTTTTGTATAAATTGCATATATCAAATATTTTTTTTTTATTTATTTTATAGAATATACAAAAAAAACAAGGTATAAAAGTTTCTGTGTCTGTGTGTGTCTGTGTATGAACGCAATTTGTTAAAGCTACAAGAAACTACAAACTACAAAACATATAAAAATATATATTTAAGAACTAGACATACAAAATATAACACTAGTTTTATATTTATATATAAAAAATAAATCAAAACAGTAAACAAAAATATTTTTAACAAAAAAAACATAGGTTTTCATATATCTTTTTTTACAGTGTATAACAAAATTTATAAAAACTAAAAACAATAGTCTTAGGGCGCTTTTTCAATAACAAATTTTCTTTCCATTTTAGAAAAAAAAAGGTTGCTTTATACGCAAATGTCTTTGACTAATTCATGATCTTTTTTTTTTTTTTGGAATAATTAGTTAATTAACAAACAAGAGTTACTTAAATATATATGTATATTATAATAAATAGCACGCTACAAAAAAGATTCCATTTTGTTTTTATATTTCTTTGCAATAAACATTGAGCGTCTGCTAAAGAAGAGTTTTCATTACATTTGGTATTTTTCATCATTTTTCGTTTTGTTTTTTTGTTTTCATTTTAGTATGTATATGTAAAATATGTATTTTCGTTTAATAGTTTTTTTTTTTTTGTTTGTCATACAACTTTTATAGCATATTTA
>JBAMBS010001796.1:100000-192453 GCA_037044455.1 Zygothrica quintamaculata
GTTGTTAGGTTCATCGGTTGGTTGGTTGATTGATTTTTTGTTTGATTTGTTGTTGTGTTTTTTTGTTTTGTTTTCTTGTGTTTTGTTGGTTGGTTGGTTGGTTGGTTAGTTTGATTATGTATTGGTTTAGTTTGGTTTTGTATTTTGTTTGGTTGGGTTTAAGTGAGTGTGTCCGTGCGTCTGTGTGCTTGTCTTATATACTAATTTACAGCTTTCTTCTGCGCTGCGAACGCTTGTCACGTCCATCATACTCATGATGCGTACGCTCAATGGTTCCACGCTCCTGTTCCTGTCGTTCTCTCGCCAGTATGGTTTGGTTGGTATTATTATTGTTGGTGTTATATAATCTTTTCGGCACTGCCAGCGCTGCGTCCAACAACTTATGTCGTTGCTCTCTTTGGTGGCGTCTTTCATCATGCAGCGCGGCCTACCAGCGCCGCCGTTAACACCAGCGAAAGGGCACCGCACGCGGCCGGTCGGCGCCCTCCTTGACCAATGGCTTATGATATTCTCTGCCAGGACGTGAATGTATAACAGCCCAGCAATGTTCACAATAATATTGCAAGCAAGTAACATTTGCACAAAAGAATGGAGCAAATTTACCACCACAACGTTGACCTTCGCATTCATCACACATTTGATCATCCAATACATATGGTTTAACCTCGACACGTTTATCAATATCGCCATGTTGCAGTTGCACAAAACGTGCCGAGATTGCTGCTATGTAACTCTGTTGATTTGAGAATGCCACACGTCCAGCACCCTTTGGATATTTTAACTCTGGATCAGTATCAATGCCAGCATAACAAACACCGCCATATAAACGATCCATAATCATGGCAAGCTCATAGGCCTTCAATGGACGCGGCACACCGCCGACAAAAACAGTTTTCCTTGGATCTAGGGACATTGTTGCATCAAGCACATAATCAGCATCTGCCAGACGCCATGGACGTATTTGTACGGCCTTATCTTTAATAGTTGGCGATGATACGCATAGATACAACTTATCCTCATCCGAAATGCACGAATCAATTAACTGTTGCACACTACTCTCATCCTGGAAGAGCAGAAATGCATAGCCCTTGGGTGGAAAATATGATTTTGATTCAGCCTTATGTGGCCAATCCACGACCAATGGTCCAAAGCGTCGAAACGATGTGGTTATCTCGTCTTCATCAATATCCGGTGGTAGCCCACCAACAAATACTTTTCTGGAAAAACGTGCTGTACAATCACCAGAGTTGCCACCATTTCCACCCTGTATAGGTGAATGTGGTGAATGCGGTGATAGTCTCGATGGTGATCCCATTTTTAATGCATTCAAAAACACTGTCGGATCATTGCCGGCAGCTATGGCCATAGCATCAGCCTCACTCAAATGCTTCGGGCCAACTCCACCGCTCATGGCACGCATACGTTCATTTAACATTCCCATATTATCATTTCCGGTGCCAGATAGCGACATTCCACGCATATACTCACTGATGGTATTCTCTAGACCAACATTACCAACGTTGGTATTCGCAATGTGATGTAGTTGACCATTTGGTGGCATTATTGGATCATAATGGCAACCCAAATAGGGTGCATCTCCGCCACCTGTGGCTCCAGCACTATCAACGCCAGAACCATTACCGATTGATAGTGTTGGAATATTCATATGGCCGGGACCTGGTCCAGCGCCTCCCATACCATCCATATGTGCGTTACCACAACCATATAGGGCTGTCGGTGAATTACCCTTGATAGGAAAGGAAAAGCCGCCGCCTTGTCTATATTTATATGAAACACCCTGTGGTGTTGATATTGGTGGTATAGGTGAAATGCCACCGCTGCTACAACCGGCCTGTGATCCATTATAAGGTGATCCGCCACCACGGCCACCTCCTCCGCCACCTGGTGATGATGGACTATGCGCACCACCGCCTACATCTCGTTGCTGTTGATGATGATGCAATGCACTTAGATTTGGTGATAGTTGCTGTTGATGTTGCTGCTGCTGCTGCTGCTGTTGTTGCTGCTGCTGCTGCTGCTGCTGCTGTTGTTGCTGCTGCTGTATTAGCTGCCCTTTGCTGAGATTGAGATTGGGCGGCAGACCGCTGCAGCTGCAGGGAAGGTAACAGAGATGAAGATGCAAGTTTTACATATTTTGAATTTCATTTATGACAATTTCTTTCATTATATTTTGCATTAAATATTCATATATATATTTTAGTTGTATATATATATATATTTATTTACTATATATATATATATATATATATATAAACATTATATATCATATATTTGAATATAGATATACATAAAAATACATAAAAAAAGGAGCAATTTGTTCAAAGATTTGCTTCAAATTGAGTATCAGGATTTGGGTAAAGGGAAAATATAGCGGGGAGTGGGGGTAATACGAGTGAATAATGCAAATTTGTATTGTGTATGCTTAAAAGCTCCTTGAAGGATCATTGCCGCCCAGCGTTTTTTAAAAAGGAATAAAGAATAAATCAAAAAACGTTAACTAAGGCATCTGCTATATAAATATATATAGTACGAAACTCTGGGAAATTTATATTTATAAATGTTATTTGTTACACTGGGCGTGGTTGTCTCTTAATGCAAATAGAAGTACCAAAATATACATATATATATATTTACTTATATATATATATATATATATTATTGATTTCTTGGATCGTTAATCTATATATCTACTAGCTATTCCCTACATAGATTTGAAGCAAATTTGAATTATTTTTGAAAAAAATTGCTCCCTTTCTCTTATTTGTTATTTATTTATTATTGGTTGTTTGACGTTTTTGTTGCTGTTGCTGCATTATCGTTGTTGCTGTTGTTGGTGGTAGTTGTAGTAGTAGTGGTGGTGGTGGTGGTGGTGGTGGTGGTGGTTGTTGTTGTGGTAGTGGTGGTGTTGGTATATTTTACTTTTTTTTGTGTAGGATACTACTTGAGGCTAATGTTGTTTGCTGCTTCTTTGTTGGTGTTGGTGTTGGTGGTGGTGAATGGTGTGGGTGGTGTTTATTTGTTGTTGGTGGTGCTAGTGGTTGGTTGTTTTGGTTTTGTTTTGTAGCATTTTTTTTTGTGGTTTTGCGACATCCCAATCAGATATGAACAGTTAAAGATGCGCTGGCGTATTTTGTATTTTGTTTTATTGACGCAGTTTTAGCAGCACTGTTTTCGGTTAGTTTTAAATGCACTGTGCACTCTTATTTAGATTATAAATATTTTAGATATTTGTTGAACAATTTCAAACACTTGACACTGCACTGTTTTTGTTTTTTGTTATTGTTATTTGTTATTAAGTGGTAATTATAGGATTCATATGTCTGCGATAACGATAGCGATAACAAAAGCGATCACCGATAATTATATATATATTTATATACATGTATATAAATATGTATTCCTTATCATTGAAATTTGTTTTATTTGCTTCTAAAAGACTCGACACTCTGCTGCAAAGATAGCAACGGCCCAGAATAACAAAGTTTTGCCATAAATTGGCCAAAAAATTGTTGAAAAATAAAGAAGAAGTAGATGAAGAATAAGTAGTAGTAGTAGTAGTAGTAGTAGTAGTAGTTGTAGTAGTTGTAGAAGTTATAGTAGTAGTTGTTGAAGTAGAAGAAGAACAAAAAGGTTTGGTACACGCATATCACGCACAAATGGGCGGCAATGGATTATTATATCGTAATAATGCTAATGGTATTTTTGTGGTACTCTTAAAGCAAATATATATATATCGTATATTTTATGTATTTTGTGTTTAGTTTATGTTTAGTATAATTTTGTTCTGTTTGTTTTGTTGTTGTTGTTGTTGTTGTTGTTGTTGTTGTTGTTGTTGCTACTCTCGCATGGCCCTGCTAATTGATGAACAAAGCACAATGAATCTCAAACTGTAAGGCCAAACCAGACGATGAAATTGCATGGAAAATATTTTGTATAATTTAAAACGTCGCCAGACAGTCAGCACAAACGACGCCAACATTGACGACTATGATGAAACATTACCAAGTGGTTTACCAGGTGGATGAATGAATGCTGTTGGGATTAAATTGTCTTGTATCTGAGAGGGAGAAGTTGACGTTAATGAGGATGGTTGCTGCTGATGCTCTTATGCTGTTATGCTGATGGTAATGTAGATGTTGATGTTGATGTGTCTGCTGTGGCTGAGTATAATAATGACGAAATGGTGTATGGGATGTATAAAACGTGTACAAGTGTAAATAGATAACGAAACTGGAAATTAACGTCGACAACTGTTTTGTGAGTAGATGAAAGATGTTGATATCATATACCGTATGGTACTTTTGCTTCATAACTTGAAGTCTGGTTGAATGTAGTTGTTGGGTGGTTTGATAAGCTTAAGATAATTTAAGAAGCTACGCGTCAGTAAATTGAATTGAATTTTCAACTAACATTAATAAATACTTGATGGTCTGAGGTCTGAACAGTGTTCGAAAAGGCAATTATAAAAGGCAATTAGCCAAAAAACAAAGAGAAAAAAAAAGTGGTAATTGAAAAGGAATTGCTAACGGAAATGAATGCAAAGCAAAGCTTACAATATCTATGAGCCAGTTACTGAACACAGACATTGATTGACTGACAAATCAAAAGGCCGACAGCAATTGGGAATATCTTTATAAATATATATATATATATATATATATATAAACCAATACATATACATGTACAAAATCAATAAAACGAATAGCACCACCACCACCACCAGGTAGCAGTAGCAGTAGCAGCAACAGCAGTACAAGCTTTAAGTACTCAGGTAGGTTACGAGCAGCTCCGACATGCATTTCGATATTTAAAATGTAAAATGGCAAGCCTCAGAGGCGAGACGTCATTATAATTGTGTGCGTGCATGTTTTGTGTGTATTGGTATGTGTGCGTGTGTGTGTGTGTCCAATAGACGGCGCGACGTTTCAAGCCTTCCCACACAGAAACGGCCAAGACCCAGACGAGCACGTCAGTACTTAAACAGAAAGTTCTAGACGTATGTATGTATGTATGTATGTATGTATGTATGTATGTATATATGCATGTATGTAAAGCAAACTTTTTGTATACATGCGACATAAACAAAGCGCAGTCGCTGCTGTAGTGCACTTTACAGAGTCACACAGCGAGTGGTGCTACAGAAAAAAAGGGAAGAAAGGGGGCCATGTATGGTGCCATTCAGGCTAGAAAGGGAAGGGGGGGGGGGGAAAGGCGGGCGGATACAACGCTTAAAGTCGTCTTCCATCAAATTACAGCCGACAGTCGGGTAATACATTAAAAATGCACAAGTACAGCGTACAAAGTAAAGCGTGCATAAACAAAAACAAAACGTAAAAATAAAAAAAGGAAAAGGAATCAAAGTCACAAAGCAAAAAACAGTTATTCTTTGGTTGACTTTCGGTCAACGAACTTGGTTGCATATACGATATTTTTGTGTGCAACAGGCCGCATGTTGTAGCTACCGCCAAAAAAAATAAAAAAAGAAAAAATTTGCAATCAAAACAAACTTAAGGCCGCCCAAGCAACATATGTGTGAGAGTGTGTGTGTGTGTGTGTGTGTATCTGTGTGAATGTGGGTGGTTGGTTGTGCGTGTCAAATATTTACGTTTGGCACGCAAATCAAATGCAACGTTATGTGGCGCATTTTGTTGAGTGAGTAATGTGCAGTAGTAATAACAAGCACTCGTTTTATAGCTGTCAGCTATGAAAATATAAACAGATGCAGCCAACTTAACGCATTAATTTCATGTGCTGCCAGATCGTTGAAGAGGCCATTCACAGGACATAAATTACATGTAACCAGAGTAACTCCCTACTTAAATGTGTGTGTGAGTGTGTGTGTGTGTGTGTGTGTGAATTGTGTCTGAGTTGCGTATTTGCATGTGTTTGCATGTGTTTGTTTAGTTTGGCATTTACACATGTAGCAACAACAATAAAAACAACAATAGTTCAAATAGGTAAATTTTGTTTCTTTTTAAATTTGTATGTGTATGTGTGTGTGTGTGTGTGTGTGTGTTTGTGTAGATGTGTGTAGAAAATGTAAAGATTTTGTTTGCTGTGTCAGCCAGCCACTTACCCCTTGCGATTGAAGAATCCTCCGGTACCGCTACCGCCGCCGCCACCGCCGCCGCCGCCACCACCACCTGTACCGCCTTGCAAATAGTTGCTGCGCAGATTCACCTCATCGTTCTGTGATGTACATGTAAATAGCGACAAAAAGAGAAAGAAAAAGTTAAAATGAGAGCATGAAAGAGAGGAAAGATGTACAGAAAATTATAGATGTTTGTTTTTTTTTTGGGGGGGGGGGATGGTGGGGAAATACATTTTGCAACAATGAGTAATATTGCCAAGTGATTTTGCAATCAAATATCAAAAGCAACAGCACCAATAGCCGCCACACATCTGTTAAACAATTTTTGGCAGAGATTTGCGCATAAAAATAGATGTTTCTAATACAAATTGAATGACACTAGCAACGCGAGGAATAAAAATAAAATAGCAAACAGCTGACCTGGTGGAATTCACAGATAACGGAATGAATAACAATAAACTAAATCACACACACACACACACATACACATTATATACATATATATTATATTAATAATATGCGAATATACACACACAAACACACACACACACACTTTTTAAATATAAATACTAATTAAGCAAAATTATACAAATTGCTGGTTTCTTTCACTAATTGTGATTAAAACTGCGACAAAAAGAATTGTATTAATATGATTCACTTTGCTTGCTTGCTGATAACTGTTCTTTATACAAATACATATAATATAGTCGCATTTTTAAGTACCCTATATATTAAACTTACCTATATAAGAACCTTAACCAAATCTAAATACGATTAATAACACTAAAATCAAAATTATCCTTCATTCAGCAAATTTAATTTACTCCTTAATAGATTATTATTATTATTATTATTGTGTTTAGTTGTCAAACTGTTGCGGGGTATGACTAACGGTACTGCTGTTCGGCTGCTACTATATAACCTACTATATAATCATTTGTTAGCTCGTTACTTATTATAAAACCGATAAGTTCTACGCTTAACATTTACATATATTGTTATCGATTACTTACGCCATAAATCGAAGCTGCAACAGCAACTTGCTGTTGCTGATGCTGTTGATGCTGTTGATGCTGTTGGTGCTGTTGGTGCTGCTGATGCTGTTGGTGTTGTTGCGGCTGCTGTTGATGTTGTTGATGTTGTTGCTGTTGATGCTGTTGATGTTGTTGATGTTGTTGTTGTTGATGATGCTGCTGCTGCTGCTGCTGCTGCTGCTGTTGTTGTTGCTGCTGCTGTGAAGGGCTGCTGGATAGCGAGTGCGAGTCACGTGGATTGCCGATCATACCCATTGCAGCGGCAACACTGCCATTATTCTTTACACCCAGCAATGCTGTTGGAGAAGCATCACCAGCAGAACTTCCTACAACAACACCTCCACCACCACCGGCACTAGGGCTTAGCTGTTGCTGTGTGTTATGGTGAAAGGACTGCAGAATATCATCCAGTGATTCCTGATTGGCATTAAAACGCACTGATATTGGTGTGCTAGTGCTTAAGCCTGGTGGTGCTTTTATTGTTTGAACTGTTGCAGTCACCGACGGTGATGAAGATGCTGACATATTGCCTACAACGGATGTGGACACCGCACATGCTAAATTGCTGTTGCTGCCGCTGGCGCTGCCAGTGGCACTGCTGACTGCAACTATACGCAAAAAAAAAAATATAAAATAATATAAATATAAATTCAATTTACTTTCCAAAAATAGTTACTTAATTTAATGCTTACCTTTTGGTAACTTTAGCGAATCCATGGTGCCCGCACCAATGTATGTATAAACGGCTTTATATGGCTGCACTTGAGCTGCGTCGATGGCGTTGCCTTAGCCTACATTTAATGTGGGCCACAACATATATATGCATATGTTTATGTATATGTATATGTAGTACCATATGTATTGAATACATCAATCAGACACAAGCGACAGCGAAAACGGCACATGAAAGTAAAATGGAAATGAAAAGAGTGCAAGAGAAAAATAAGATAGGCATATAGTTAGGACACGTCATATGATTAGTTTTATCATATTTCAGTACATTTGCTTTATTTTTTTTATTTTTTTTTTTTTCTTTTTTAAATGTCAGCGCTGTCAAATGTTTTCACACGTAATTGCGTTTAAAAATAAATAAATAAATAAATATTTTAAAGCAAACGGCAGCACCAATAACCAGCGAGCATTAAAAAAAATAAAGCAAAGTATTATAAAATAAAAATAAACATAAAGCCAAAAATAAAAATTAAAAAAAAATGAATAAATAAAAATAAACAATGGCAATGGGAAGTACCATTATTATTTAACATTATTTATAATTTATTATTTATTATTATTTTCCCATTTTTAAATGTTCATTACGTTTTTTTGCATCATTTTGTTGACAGTTTTTGACAGTCTAATTTATTATGAGAGAGCTTAAAAGCGCTTTAAGTAAAGCTTAAATATTAATTAAAAATAAAATACGAATTCAAAAATAAAATATAATATAATATATATTATAATTATTGTTATTATATCATATATATTATATTATTATTATAAATTAGGTCGGGTTCCCTTTTCTTTGATTTGATTTTGAGCTTAAAGCTGCTCAAAGAAAGCCTTTGTCCTAAAAGCAATTTGCCAAGTTACTTATCTGAAAATTAACCCCAAAAGATTCTACATAAAAAGCAAAAAGAATATTGTAAATAAATTTATAAATATCGAACTGAATTGAAGACTTCCTTTAAGCATCTTTCATTTATAACTATATATTCATTTATATATTATATACCATATATTATATATACACACATATATATACATTATTATTAATATATATATACACACTATTATTATTATATATACATTATATATATACATACATATTTTATATTATATATTGAAGCTACAATGAAACACAGCTCAGTTTGGACAGTTTAATGAAAGGGAATCACACAGTCGTATCTTAATAATAGGGGAACTGTTTTTTTAAAAAAAAAAATCATTGTTTTATAAATTTGTCTAAATGAAAAAACTATTTTTTTTTAATTTAATGTAAGTGTTTTTCCTTTTATATTAACAGAGATATCGATTCGATGTATCATTAGGAAATGAAAAATTTATTTATTTATTTTTCTTTTATTGTCACTTTACTTCGTGTCGTGGCAGAAGTTATCAGCACTCCCCATGTCAACCCACTAATTGCATTTGAATGTGACCAAACGTAGCGTTGCCGATTTTTAATGTCCGTACAAAATTTATTATCAGTTTTTCGTTTTGTTTTTTTTTTTTATTTATTTTTTTTTTTGTTTATCTTCAAACAAAACAAGGCAACGGTTCGATAAATGTGCCCATTAAATGTGTCTTGCGTGCGCATTTTGGTTTTACAGGAATAATAGTAATAGTAATAAAAAAATCTAATAATATCTATTGTTAATAGATAAATAATAAAAAGTAGCGTTCGTCGAATAGTAACAAAAGTACACAGAAAAAAAAACAAATCTATGACGCACTTTTCTTATATTATTATGCTCACGTCTTAAAGCTTAATCTCCAATAGAACAAAAAATAATATATCAGTATAACCCATTTCAAATATGAAGGTTATTCAATCTATGGAAGGGTCTGTTGCACGCACGCACTTTTAGTATCTGGAATATTGAAAAGTGACTGGAATTGGAAATAGAATATTCCACCGGAAAGAGTCTATTATTTGATGTTTACTGTAAAAGAGATGACCTGACAGACGCTTGGGCAGTGGGCCGTTTAATTAGTTAAATGCTAAAAGAAAACAACAGTAAAATAAACATCAACAACAACAAAATTTGTTATGCGAATGAAAATGTGCGGCGAGGCATAAAGAGAGGGAGAAAGAGATTGTAAGCTAAACCACAGTATACGTTCCCCCAACAATTGATTCTCAAAATGGAAAAAGTTCATATATATATATATATATGTGCATATATACACACACATATGTATATATGTATTTTGTAATTACAATATGTTCTCACTGTACAGATATAGTTAATGCTTTTCTATGAATATCCACACAGCACATTTCCACATTTCTAAAACTATAGACTAAAACTATAATATATATGCTTAAAACTTTTTACCTAGTTAGAGCTTGACATACTTATTATAAGTACACCTAATTGCATCAATTAAAAAAAAAAAAAAAAAAAAGCGCATCTAATACAGAAATTATACTTTATTATTTGCGTAGGCAGCTGACCTAGATAACACAACACGGTCGAGGGTATTCTGGTATATACCCAGCTCAAACTGTTTATAGGTTAGAGGGTATATAAACATAATCAATACATAAATTTGCCCTACAAACGAGAGAAGAGCAACCCAAAAAAATAAAATAAAAATGTTACTTGAATTACAGTAACGACGCAGGCAGAGGCAGAAGCAGTGGCAGAAACAGAAGGCAAAAATAGAGCTTAGACCAGAGGCAAGCAAATGGTAGTGGCAAGAGCCAAAAGCAAAGGCCGAGCCATAACAATGACAGTAACGCCCCCCCACCACAGGCACACAGGCACACACACACACACACACACACACCTACAAGATTCAACATACACACGCGTTCGGAAAATAAACAAGTGTAATATACCGCCAAAAGCATAGACAGCTTGGCTCAGGCTCAGCATCCACTTGAGAGCGAAAAAGTTGCGCGTTGTGTCTGGGAGAGCAAGCACTGCGCTGCCAGGCAATGCATGATTTGCATGTTATTGTATATGTAAATGTACATATATAGATATATGCGTATATATATATGTGTATAAATATTTATATACGTGCAGGCGTATGTGTATGCTTTGGGTGCAAACAAATTGTATCTTTCTTCTTTGTATAAACGAAAATTGCTTTGTTTTCGTTATTGTCGCACGCTGAAGAAGAATTTCAATTATCACACGTCTGCAATTAGATTTAGTAACTGGGCCAAAGCACCAGCACCAGCAGCAGCAGCAGCAACAGCAGCAGCAACAGCAGCAGCAGCAGCAGCAGCATGTGCCTTTTCTCTATTCTTTGCTCTCGGATGGGGATAGCTGGCCTGAGATTTTAGGGGTTATTACGGCGTTTGCTTTGCTCAACTGCTTCGTTGCTGTCGTTAGCTGCTAGTGCCCCAATTTCAATTGGTTACGCACGCCAGAGACTGGCAACCCTGCATTGGGGTTGCTTTTATCCACTCAAAATTAGGCCAAACGCTGCGCACAGATATTTTACAGTAAAGTGACATTTTGACAGGTGCAAACGAGGAACAAAAATTTATATAAAATACATATATATATATATATATATATGTGTATGCATACAATATTAACATTTCCCAAATAACACTAACCTTTTGTAATTACAATTTAGCTCTGCCCTCGGTTGATGTTAGTTGTAGCCGTGGCTGTTGCAGCAATGCACGAGCAAGCACGAATTTACTATGAAAACAACGACAAAGACCAACAACAACACGTTAACGACGTCGACGACGAAGATGAAACAAAAGTTTCAGGTGCAAGTTTTTCTTTTAAGTTTGTGTGCGTGCTTTACATTTCCGGGGGTGCAGGCAGGCTATCTCACTCACACTCTCACCCGATTCCGTGACGTATATGGCACTGTATGCTAGGGTTTTATTTTATTTTTTGCCTTTATGTTTTCTGCAACATCCGCGGCAGCAGTGGCAAAAATTCCTTTGCTGTAACAACGATTTGCCTTTTGCTTTATGTAAATGACGCGAATTTGTTTTGAACCGCTTTGCACTTTTATTTAATTTTGCCTTAATTCGTTTTTTATTTTTTTTTTTTTATTTGATTTAACAGGATCGAACGATTACAGAAATGTACCACTTATTCACGTAACGTAAACATCGCGACATTGAAAGCCAAAAATTATACAGGACACGGCACTAGGTTTCGACAAAAATTTTAATTTGCACAGGAAATTTAAACTCAAAACGTTAACACTACAATTTTAAGTTTAAATTCCAATAAATTTTTTTTTTGATTTCCAACACGAAACAGCCCCGTCCGCTCCCTAGCGCGACGATTGTGAGACTGAAATCTAATGCTTAGTTCTCACACCAGCTTGTTATTTTTTTTTTAGTTTCGTTAAGTCGCCTACTTTTCCGACACAAACTCAAACGCACGAAGAAAAATCAATCATTTTCGGTTGTTTTGCTTTCGTACGGTCTTTCGTGCTTTTTCTGACAGCCCAACGCCAAACACAACAACAACATCACGACAGCTGCTTTAAAACTACAGCGTTGCCATTATGTATTACAGCTAATTCTTGTAGTTAACGATATATCGATAACTCAATGTAATTGTAAATTGAACAACAAATAAAAGTTTTCTATTATATAAAATTTACATTACATATTTTATGCAAATATTTAAGTCATCGAAGAGCATAACAATGCCATGCATACGTATGGAACACCACAGTTCATAAAAAGACAAATAAATTACATAAATAATCGCTACTTACAATAATAACGCCAAATTCGTTCCTTTCGTTTTTCTTTTGTTTTAGATATGCAGAAATGGCACTAACATCAGCTGCGTCCTATGAATACAGTTAACAGCACACGCGCACAATGTCCCTAATAATATTTTGCTTGTTTTGACTTTTATCTAATAATATAAACGAAATATATGCACTCCCTTTATTGTTCACCCCACTAGAAAAAATTGTGTTATGTTTTTTTATGTTTTTCACCAAAATATGAACATTTTTTTTTTTATTTTTTTGTGAAAATTTTTTTACAAATTTTTCTAGAGAACTACAAGCTGTTCTGACAAGCACTCGACCGCAACTAAACATTTTCACAACAAGCTTATCACAGCTGTTTCGTCGCCTACTTCGATTTATTCTTACTGATGTGGCTACCCTAAAACGAATTGACATTCGCGCGTAATTTTGTGCTATTCAAATTGTCGATAAATTTACAATTGCCGATTACAATACAAAATATTGCATTAACAACACACCACACACACAATCAAATAAATAAAATTTAATTAATACATCTGATAATCGCAATTTGTACATATATTTCTTTATTCATACATACATATTTTTATTGCTATTATAATACTAGGAGGTGGCTACCACAAAAACACGATTGAGTAAACATATAAAATGTACAGTAACAAAGAAGACCGGTTTCTTGATAAGCGAATCTATATATTCTTTTCGTCGGATTTGTGCGCATTTGCGATTTCAAGCGCTATCATGCCTAACGAGACGCGCTTTATTTGTTTGAGCTTTTTGTTATTGAGTCTCGCATTGTGTAGTGGCTATACGGTGCCAAAGGCCAGGATTAATATATTCTATCCCAAAGGTTTTGAAGTGTCTATACCGCACGAAGAGGGCATAACTCTATTCGCTTTTCATGGTAAGCTAAATGAGGAATTCGATGGATTAGAGGCAGGTACTTGGGCACGTGACATTGTCAAGGTGAAAGATGGTCGTTGGATTTTCCGAGACCGTGACACTGTGCTTAAGCCAGGTGACGTCTTGTACTATTGGACCTATGTTATCTACAATGGTTTAGGATATCGCGAAGATGATGGTGCTTATACTGTAGATGCATTTAGTGGTGGGATGAGTGGTCCAACAATCCAAACAACTACTCCGGGAACGGTCAATACAGACCAAAACAACCCGGGCTGCATTGCGGCCAAGTCCCATGTCAATGGCATTATGACTCGCTGCGCTGGACAGCTGATTTTTGTTGATGAGTTTAATGGGGGAAAGTTGGATGCCTCCAAGTGGTTGCTTGAACATCGATTTTCTGGTGCTCCCGACTTTGAGTTTAATATTTACGTTAATTCTGCACAACAAACGTTAAGTTTGAAAAATGGTCACGTTGAGATTCAGCCATATACTACAAACTTATTCTACCAACAGACTTTGGAGTCTAAACTGGATCTTGGTAACGATTGTACAGGTGAAATTGGAACATCTGACTGTGTTCGGGATGCTAGGAATGGAAGAAGACCAGACCGCTTGCCGCCACTAATATCCGCACAGTTCTCCACTAAAAATACATTCTCATTTAAATACGGACGTTTTGAAGTACGTGCCAAAATGCCACGCTCCAAGTACTTGTCACCACAACTATGGCTACAGCCTAAGAATCATGCATATGGAAAGGACGACTATCAGTCTGGTCAACTACGCATCGCTTATGCGCGTTCTTCAGCCGAAGGCCGCTTGGATCTTCACGCCGGCGCAATACTTAATGCTAAAGAACCTATACGATCAAATAAGCTATGTCAAAAGGAAGGTTCTGCAGATAGCAAGAATGATTGGAGCGACAGTTTCCATAACTATACTTTAGAGTGGACACCGCGAAAACTTAAATGGTTTGTGGATGGCGAGGAATGGTGCACACAGGGCAGCAGTTCTGGCGCTTTTAGTGAAACAACTGTAAATAACAAACGACTTCCGAATGCAGAACAGCTCGAGTTAGGCACAGGAATTGCTCCATTCGATCAGGAGTTCTATTTGACTTTTGGTCTTGGCGTTGCAGGTTTCAACGAGTTCTACTATGATGCAGAGAAACCCTGGCATGAAGAAGCGCCTAATGCAATGTTCAAGTTCTGGAAGGCAATAAGACCACTAAAGGATCAGTGGTTGGACGATGCACAGCTGTTCATAGATTATGTCAAAGTATATGCCCTCTAAAATTTAAAGATCATGGCTCATTTTTATAAATAAAGACAAATATTCTTAAAATAACATTTTTTTTAAAGAAAATTTTTTATCTCATTGAGTTCAAATCGAAAGATTATTTTATTGTCTTATTGAAAATAACTTTTAATTTGGCTTTAATTTTTTTTCGGTTTTAATTTTTTTATTGTTAATTCTAAATTTATTTAAAAATACTTTAGTAATCTATAAAGCTTTAAATAGAAAGTATAAATGAACCCATTTAAATTTTTCGCGCTAACAATTTCAAAGTTGCCCGCCCGATATTTATGATTTAAAAAAAGGGGTTTACTATAAAACATATCGATAGGAATGTTACCATCAGCTGTGAGGTAACCGCTGTATATCGGTAAAACTGGCATCGCTAGTGCTCACATAACCTGCCGCGCTGTTTTGCCCCACAGAAAAACATAAAGTAAAATTTAAAAGAATTAGATTAAAAGATTAGACTTGAACAATATTGTAACTTAACACATATTTCTCATAAACAGCTAAAAACAAAATGCAAGTTTCCCGTCTGATGCTGCGTCAATTGAGACGTCAAATTCATATACAGCGTCAATATAGTGCAGCTGCCCCGGCAACGGCTGCTGCTGCTGAGAAACTCGTGCCACCACCACCAGAGGGTAGCGCCAAACCACCAAATCCTAAGCTGGACAGTATTGTAAACAATATAGCAGCACTTAACCTGCTTGAAGTAGCCGAGCTAAGCTCATTGCTAAAGCAAAAGCTGAATTTACCAGAGACTGCATTTGCACCACAAGTTGCTATGGCAGGCCCAGCGCGTGCAGCTGCAGCTGATGATGAAGAGGAGGCTGCACCAAAGAAAGTACAAACCTCTTTCAAAGTAAAGATGGTTAAATTCGATGAGAAACAAAAGGTTGCGCTTATCAAGGAGGTAAAGAATCTGCTCGAAGGCATGAATCTGGTACAGGCTAAGAAATTTGTAGAAAGTGCACCGACCATTGTCAAGGAAGATATACCAAAGGAGGAAGCTGAGAAATTAAAAGAAGCGTTAACCAAAGCTGGCGCTGTCATTGAAATTGAATAAGTTAGCGTTTTCTTAAAATTAATTTTTTTTGGCACTAATTTTTAGTTGCTAGTTATTGTTGTAATAAAAACTATGGAAAGCATTTTCTGTACACCTAAAAACAAGCCAACTGTGTTTATATAAGAACAAACTAGAAACCTATCAAAGAATAACCAAAACACGTGCAAGTTAGAGCCGAAGCCCAAAACTAAATCTTTAGCCATAGTTGTAACTCGTTTTATACATATAATATACAAGAACTGTTATTTCTGCTAAGATTTTGTTGCAACTTTCTACGGTTTCGCCCTGACCACTTTTACCTTTCCTGAATGAGTTTAGGCATTAATTAGTAACGGAATCTGTACTATCTCTGCCTCCTATAGCCTATAATTAGTGTAAATGCGTTAATTAAAGTCGTGCGTAGTGCTAGTCCATTCTTCGTAGAGTTCTATTAAAGTCTATATAAAAGATAAATGCAACTGAATAGATCTTGGTCCATCAATACTGTTAATCTCATACAAATATTAAAAAGCCGTTACATCATCCATCCAACTATAATTTGTAATACAAGAAGCGCTCAAAATGAGCGTGTTAACTATATATAAAATTAAATTGAGCGGCAAATCTCAGTTTAGGCCCATTTATTTACATACTCAAAACAAATATATACCGTCTACACTTTCTACGATCAGAAGAATCATGCGACGATTATCCACGCGTGTTCCAATATTTCTGCATACATATACATATATATTAATGTATATATATATATATATATATATATATATATATAAATACGTATGTGAAATGTTTTGGATCACTTTCATCGATCCGTCAGATTTGTTTACTGTCATTTATTAATCAGTCCAGTGTTGTTACCAATTGTATTTAGAATATATGGATGAATAGAGTAAGTGATCCAACATATCGCTATGCGTGAATGCTCCAAATATTTGCTGGGCGCCGAAATAAACTCCACACGACTTGGACTGCATCACCCGTCTGGGAGAATGGGGGCTGAGCATCTCGTCGCTGTGTTCCAATTAACACCTGCGTCTCACTGTGACACAGTAAGCTCCAAAGCTTCGCCCTGACTCAGTTCAGTCTCAATTGAAACATAGGCGCGTACACGACGTTCTTTTCGCTAGCTAAACATTTTTGGGTTTCAAGTGAAAACCGAAAGTGAATTAGAAATATCAATCGAATCGTATCCATCGACCATAAGCATTAACAAATCATGTCGTCTGGACGTACACATTCAACACAGATTTGGGCCATTATAACCATCTTCTTTAGTAGTTACATCTTGGGTATTTATTGTGCGGCACGTGCTAGTAGTCAATTGATACATTTAAGTGCAACACAAAACAACAACAACACATCAATAGATCCACTTGATATACTTGATCAAGCTACCGTATCAGAAACAACCTTGGCACGGAACAATTCCAGAAATCCTCGCTGTAAGTGACACCAACTGATACCAATTGATAACTTGACTTTAACTTTACTTTTGAGTATCATCCGTTTGTTTCGTTTGTCATCGCTTGTCATCGTTTTATGCATGATATATGTGTGTATATGGGTCACATTTCAATTATCACCCAGTACTCGGGTTCCGTGCTGGACTCTTTAGTCTTAGCCATGTTGTGTCTCCGTTTAAATGCGCTCTCATTTTAAGCCATCAGATTGAAACTCTGCAATAACAGATAAATATAATAAATATACAATAGGAAACATACTTTATTATTAATCATATCTCATTCCACCTACCTTTGATTCTCCTACGATGAATAAGTCCGTCAATGTTTTGAGTCTGTTAAGAGACAGCGAAAATCTTGAGGGGTCCTTAACTTGGAAAAACGTTCCTGCTTGCATTAGGTTTTGTAACAGTATAAAAGTGTTAAGATTTCCCTTAGATTTTCTATATTTATATTAACAATTATTGTTTTCTTCGCATTTGTTTAGGCCTTTAGTTCTTTTATTTCCTTTTAGTAGATTATTATATATATGGTAAGAAATATAAAAGGAAAATATATACTCTTTTATACAGCAAAAACATATTGTAAACATCAGATTTTTGGTGCGATTTAAACCCAAAAATATAGGCAATGTAAACACACAGAGAGTTTATTTGGAATCTATGCAGATAAATGGTTCAAAGAGCGAGAGAGAAAGAGAGTCTGTGTGTGTGTGTTCAGCAGAGGGAGAGAGGCGGGGAAAGTGAATAAGAAAGGGAGAGAGAAAGCCATAATAGTGCTTTCTTTGTCTAATGTGTGCGCACAAATAGTAGTTACATTAGAGTTTTGGGTATTCAGTTTTCTTTTCCATCTTCTCAATTTACAGATTTGTCTTTCCATCTTTTTCTTTTATATGTGTTCCTTTCAATATAGTTTCTTAATTTTAAATAATTTTTGTAATTTTTCCTATTCAGGGTTTCCTTTCTACACAATCGGACGTTTCTCAAATGACATCTGCCGTGGAAATAATCTCCTTATGGGCACCTGTATGATCAATGGTGAATGTTCGGATAATAACGGAGTAGCAGCAGGCAGTTGCTCCACTATAACAAGTCAGTCCGCATGCTGTATATGTAAGTTGTTGCTTTAGATATAATCTATATAGTCTTCAGTTTGACAAGATGGAATTTTTTTGCAGTTCAACGTACCTGTGGAGCGAGTACCTCTTACAATAATACATATTTCTATAATAGTAATTATCCGGCACCGTATGCTGGAGGTGGACGCTGTACGATTGTGGTGACTCCACCGGACTCAACGATTTGTCAGCTACGTGTAGATTTTCTAGCCTTATCGCTTGCACCACCAACTGGCGATGGTTTCTGTGCCACCGATGCATTAACAATAACAGGCGGTGCCTCACAGGTACCAACCATTTGCGGTGAAAACTCTGGACAGCATATCTATGTGGATTTCAATGGTGTAAGCCCCATAACCATATCTGTGGCTACGTCTGGTGGCTATACTTTTAATCGCCAGTGGCAGTTCCAAATACGTATGTTTGGTTGTACCTCAGCAACACTAGCACCCGCTGGCTGTCTACAGTACTATATGCCATCCAGTGGTACAATTTCAAGCTTTAATTATGTGTCAGCAGCCTCCTCTGCGCTGAACTCCATAGGTGTACAGGGCACACGTCAATTGGCGAGTATGCGCTATGGAATTTGTATACGGAAGGCATCTGGCATATGTTCCATTACATATAGTCAAGTTAGTTCAGATTCCTATTCATTTACGATGACGAATGATGTAGGCGCTGTAGATCCTACACTACTGGCGACGGCAGCTGTACAAAGTCAAGACTGTACTACAGATTATATTATTATACCAGCTCCCATTCAAGGTGGCGCCAGCATGCCCAGTGATAGATTTTGCGGCTTGGGTTTAGTCTCTACAACAAGTGCTGCAAAGCCATTTGTAGTTTATTCCGTAACGGATGCCAACGAAGAAATGGATATATCAAATAGAGGCTTCTATTTATCCTACTCGCAGAATGCATGTCCTGTCTTATAAAAGAAAATAAACTGTAATCTTGATGTGAATAATGATAATAAACTCTTAAAACTATATGAAAAACATAAACAAAGTTTGTTTAGATAAAATAATTAACTTTTAGTTATCCATAACTATTGCCCTCTATATCATTTTTTAATATTACACAAACATTTATATATATAATTATATATACGCATAGTTGCAACAAGCCTTCAGGCTTACTGTACATCAATTATAAAACAGCCTTGAGTTAGAGTCTAGTTAAAGTCGAATTAGAGTCAAGTTAGTTCTTTGACTTATGCTGCCAAACGTATAAGACTATCAATCTCGGCTTCTAGTTCTTTGATCTGTAATTGATGGTTGAAAGCAAGGATTAACATTTGAGTTGGATAAAAGGATATATAAATGGACACTTACTCGGGTTGTAAAATGTAACTTTGTTGCAGAATCAGCCATAAGTTGGAAAGCTTCATTATCTACACGTAAACGATACTTTTGGAGTTCGGTAACTAATTTTTTCAGTTTCTTCTTGTTATCTGCCAACATTTCCTGACGTTTGGCTGCGGAAACAGCAAATTCATCTTTCATTGAGATGCCAAAGGAACAGAGTGCGCCAGCCGTTGAGAAGAAGTTTAATTTCTTAGCAAATTTGGACTGTTCGTTAAGTAATTCCAATTCCACACCAGAGCAGCGTGTTAGCACCATTATTTGATTAATATGACGACGCAGGACTACCTCAGCATCAGAATTCTGGGCAAACAGGCACAGCTTGGGTTGGTGACGTTTGCTGATCTGATTGCGGCTTTTTACTTGCCGCACGATGTTGCAAATACTGACAATGTCAGCCACCTCTGCCTCTAGCTTAGCATCTTTATATTTGGAAAGCTTCAGCTCCAGATTAAGCGGCATATGCTGTAGCAGCTCTGAGGTAACAAATGGTGCAAATGGGGACATGGCCTGTAAGCCCCAGCTCAGACAGGCTGTCAATGTGGCAACGTTGACATAAGCGGTGTCTGTACGTTTATTTATAGCTTCCTTGGTTGTTTCCTTTAAGAAAGATTTGATACTTATTTACTACATAATGAAGGATCTTAAACTTTAAAATAAAACTCACCAAGTAAATATCACATAAATTTTGATAGAAGAAAGTCTTAAGAGCCGCTGTAGTCGAATGGAAATTATGATTAACATAACAGTCGGAGCAAATGGATAAAGTTTCAGCCAGCCGTCCAATTATCCAGCGGTCCCACATGTCCAGCGTAACACCTTCCATAGTCTCAAATTCATGTAGGGTTATGCCCAGAGTCTTAGCAGCTCCAAGAGTAAAGCGAGTGGCCTGCCAGATTTTGTTAAGGAATAGTTTGTTTGTGTGACAGGCATTTACATCAAAGCTAATAAAATGATTCTTTATATTATGGCTCAGTAGTGTGAAGCGTAGCGCATCTGTGCCACATTCCTGAATGCCATTAGGAAACATTTTGGTCAATCCGGTAATAGAGGTTTTAAGTTCATGCGGTTTTATGATACCCATTTCACAAGATTGTTGTAGACCAGTTCTGAGGCTTTCCAAATTTGCACCCTGAACCACCTGCTGTGGAGTCACAACATTGCCAAGACTTTTGGACATTTTGCGTCCTTGAGCATCGCAAACGATGCCATTCAGTACTATGCGATTGAATGGTGCTTCGCTGGTTAGTTTTAAGCCCATCATCATCATGCGCGCTACCCAAAAGAATAAAATATCATGACCAGTTTGCATGATATCCAGTGGATACTTTTCTTTATAGTTCTCATTTGGCCAGCCGGCTACCGAGAAGGGTAATAGGGACGATGAAAACCACGTGTCCAGCACATCAGGATCACGTGTGACTTTTAACTCATTTGTGCCCAATTTACGAGCAGCTTTCTTTAACGCACTCGGTTCATCACTTGCTGCTACCCAGCAGCTGTTACCTGTGTTATCCACGGCGTGATAGGCGGGCACTTGGTGACCCCACCATAATTGACGTGAAATGCACCAGTCACGCGATTCCTTTAGCCAGCGTTCCCATTCCACTTCAAAGTTTGGCGGCACTATTTGTAAGCGACCGCTATGTAGCTCCGAAAGTGCAGCCTCAGCCATTTTTTTCGTATTAAGAAACCATTGTGGCAGTATCATGTACTCGATTATGTCCTTGGATCGAGAACAGAATGGTAGCTGCATTTTATGACCGCGCACCTCACGCAATAGTTCAAGTTCTTCTAGACGATCGATGATAAGATCACGTGCATCAAAGCGTGGCTTACCCTTAAATTCTGGATAATCCTCCATAATATCACCACATTCAGTGAACACTTGTCGAGTGTTTAGTTTATGCCGCGCAGCTAGATCAAAGTCAAACTTATCGTGAGCTGGCGTTATCTTTACAGCACCTGTGCCGAATTCCATATCTATGGTCATATCAAAAACCAAAGGAATGGTATCACCTCTAAAAGGATGATGCAATTTAGGATTCTCGCGGCTCCTATATTTTCTGTAGCGTGCATCCAGTGGGTGAACAGCTACTGCAACATCACCTAATATAGTTTCTGGTCTCGTAGTAGATATAACAATTTCTTCGAATGTACCATCGGGTTTTGTTTCGCCATCAACTACCCGATATGCAATATCAAAGATGCGTCCAAAGAGTACATTTCTTTCATAGCCAGGCAATGGTATTTCCGTAGGTTCTTTTATCTCTACATTTTCAACCTCAATGTCAGAGATGGCTGAGCGCAGGGCACAGGACCAATTGACAAGCGAATTACGTCGGCTTATGAGCCCCTCATCAAAGAGACGCTCGAAAGCCGTGTACACTGCTTGAGCTTGATTCTCGTCCATTGTAAAGTATTCCTGTTCCCAGTTTAGCGTGCATCCCAGCTGCTTTAGATCCTGTATAATGCTGGTACTTTTTTCCGCTTTCCATTTAACAACCTCCTCTAAAAATGCAGTACGACCAATATCCTGTCGTGTTTTGCCTTGAGTAGCAGCCAGAATGCGTTCCACCACCACTTGGGTTGCAATGCCAGCATGATCGGTACCTGGTATCCATTGCACATCATAGCCCAATTGGCGATGTTGTCGTGCAATCACATCTTGTACCGTAGCCATCATTGCATGACCTAAATGCAGATTGCCAGTAACATTTGGAGGTGGCAACAACATACGATATGGGCCACGTCTACATGTTTTTACTTGATCCTGTGGCTGACTTTCACGTGCCCAAAATGCATCTTCCACTTCTTTCGGCTGATAGCCTGCGGCTATCGGTAGTTCAGCTGCTGTAATGTAAATATGTAGCCGGCATTTGCATTGTATTTCTATGAATGAAAATCACAATTAACTTACCTTTGGTTGTGCTATAATAAAGCGTTGTATAGACATTTCTTAATTTTGGCTGACATATGTGATTGTATTTAACTAAATTACGCGTAACAACTTTGATAATTTGCATTATTCCAATACGAAAGCCTGTAGCAGCTGTTATTATGTCAACTACAATTGGCAGTGTGTACACAAGTTCAAAATATTTCAAATTCAAAATATAAATAAAATCAAACAGCTGATTATTGGTGCTGAGACCGATAGTTGAGCAACAGTTGATAAGTTGATATCGATATACAGTAAACTATTGGAATTTTTAAATTTTGCGGGTTTTCACATTGCTTTTATTTTTCTATAATATTTCACACTATTTTGACATGAAACTTGAAGTATTCCCTATGTTTAGATAACTACAGTAGTTACTAGATTTAAAACACAGAATGTGATTAACATTTTCAATTTTGTTTCAAACTTTTTGTTTGTGGAGACTTCAAAAACAATATTTTCTTTTCAAAAAAATATCTTAAAATTTGATAGTATCATTTATTTATAATTAATATACAATAAAGTTAACTAAGCAATAAATTTTTTTTATACAATTAATTAATATACCATTAGGTATAACACATATTTTTTTAGGTAATTTGCTGGCTGATTGTTAGTGTTCAGTGAATTACAACTATCTTACCCAATAATATTAAAAAAAAAAAAAATGTATCATAACATTTTAGATACTAATGGAACAAGCTAATTGGTTTTTCCAATTGTTTGTTTATATTTTTGTTGATAAAAGCGACCAAATAGAAAAAGAAAAGTAATCATATAGACAATACCCACATAGCTGATCCATGGTTGGTATTCACACTTAAGGATTATAGCCTGACAACACCAAAGTAGGCACAATATAAACTGGACCATCTGAAGTCCTGTTAGGTAACGTTTCCACCAAAGGTATGGATAAACACGTGGACCCAAAGCACTCAGCGAATAATATCCATACATAATGATATGAATAAATGAGTTTATCATAGCTGGTACAAAGGCTGAAATCGAAATTTATTTCTTAATTATAATATAAAATGTAAAATGCATAACTTACTAGATCCCGTGGGTATCCATTTAATGACTACCCAACATACTATCAACATGGTGCTGTGATGATACACATGCAAAAAACTCAATTGTGACCATTTTTTACGTAGTATAAAAAATCCGGTATCGGCGAATTCAAAAATTTTGGATATATAAAACCACCAAAATGCAGTAGCAATCTATGGATTAAGTTGGAATTTAAGTAATATAATCATTGTATTATAAATGTTAAGTTTTGATGACTTACGCGTATTTCATTTGGATCATAACTAATCCTGCAAGGTTGACACTGGGGACTATAGTTTAGAGCTTGGGATGCCGAATGAAGCTCAAGGCAAATGTAAGCATTTAATGTGGTCATAAGGAGATTGTACAAGAACAATAGGATACGCAACTCAAATGGTTTCTTGCTGCATTTTGGGGCATCATGAATGAAAGAGAATATGATGGTGTTTGCAGGTCCTATTTGTATTCCACACCCACCTGGCCATCCATTTGGGCGCTAAATACACCAGCAGCAAGTATAAGGCCAACATTATTGCTGGATACCAGTGTGATTCCACCAACGGCCAGGATTGTGTGCGCTCATCTGAGAGTTCAGCATATGGAAAACTGTTCAGTAAGCTAAATTTTCTGCTGCCATTCGACGACATGGCCAAATGTGTAAGAACTCAACTTGAAACTAAATGCGTCTGCTGAGATCAAGCTGCCTCTTTATATTGCTGCCCTGTGGCCATTGATGCGTTCAAATGGCGACTCTCACCTCATGCAAACTTATATATATGTATATCTTATGTAACAATTTTAATTTCTTTAATTATAAGCCTTACAATCGAAAATAAGAGTACATGTTTATTTGACCCCCAGAACTGTTCGAGCGTAAACAAATTTAAAGTTAGTTTGTGACTCAAATTTTATCAAAAAGTTCAAACAATACTAAAGAGTTAAATAAAAAATAATAATATATATGTATATGTATATATGTATATGTATGTGTGTACGTTTCAATGTTTATGTGTGGCATAGATCACATATTAAAATTAAACATTCTAAATAAAAATAAATAACAACAAAAGAGTAAAAAATTTATTCGGTTTGCCTTTTCTATGAATACCCTTAAATAAATATTTAGTACAGGGCTTAAAAAAAAGGTTTAAGCATTTACTAATTATAAATAAAGTCAGATATTAATAAAACATAAAACTTCATGCTAATTAAATTTTAATAATCCTTAATATTTATAAGTAGATAATAATATTTAATTGGTAGAAGTATGCCCGAGTTAATTAAGTGCAGAAAGACACACACATACTTACACACTTGCACTAAGTGTGAGGTGTTGCCTAGTGCTGCTAACACCTTCTCAGCCTTCGCACCAGTAAAATACATTTTGTGTTTGTGTGTGTGTGTGTGTAAGTGTGTGCTTGGTGCTTTAAATATTAGTTTAAATATAACGTTTAATAGTTTTGTGTGTCAATAGAACTGATTAAAAATTTAGCATTTTCATCAAGGTTACAGCTAAGATTTAAAGAAAATCTAATATAAGAATAGATATATATATATATATATATATACATATTTTTAATACTAATGAATAATATATAGAACATGCTATCTGCTGCCTAATATATAAATCTCTTCATCCCTAGATAGCTATAGATCTTTTAACACTATTATCTATTAATTATAGCTGCAGTAATTGTATTTTTATTCAATTCACACACGAAGGACAGCTGCTTGCTTGTGTGTGTTAACAAGATTATGCTATGGTTTCAAATTTAAGAAGCTAATTAAAATGCAGATAATTTCGTAACTTAAGGTAAGTAAATCTATTTATTAAGTGTTTGATATATATTAAAAATATATATTTGCACGTTGTATCTGTAGTTGCTTTTTATTTTACCACATTTTATTTGATTTTCTTTTTCTTTTCTTTTTATTTAATTTTCCGATATCGTTACAGCCGTATTTAGAAGAAGTTAAAGTACATTGGAAAGTGCAGTTGGTGGCACAGATGAATAAAACGTGAAAAGCGAAACGTGAGTGGAGAAGTAAAAAGCAAATGGTAAGTAAACATTTGTCTAAGAAATACTGAGACTTGCATTGCCAAAATACGCTACAACAGGTAACTATGTTTAAGGTATATTGATTTTTGAAACAGTTTCTTATAATATTTTGCTCTATATATTTATATATATATATATATTTACTAAGGGAAATCTTTTATACCTTTGAAAGTATGATCAATTATATTAGTAGCAAAAAAATTCGATTGTAGAGGCTATAGGAATGCTTGTCAAGGACCTGTTTATGGCAAAATACAATGCCAAATCCAAATGTCCTGTGAGCTGTCGCATTGCCAGCTGTTGTACTTTTCCGGTTGCTTGGCCTCTTCCTATTCTGTTCTGCTCTGTTCTGCTTTGCTCGGCTCTGCTCTATGCTCTAAACTATGCTGTGCTGTTCTCTCTACTGACTTTGGCTCCATTTTCTATTATTGTTTTCTTTATTTGTATTGCTGTACGTGTCTGCATTGAGAGCACTTTGTGTTTTTATCCTTCACATCTTGTGCAGCAACAACACAACAGTAACAACAATAATAACACTAACAACATAAACAGTTAAATTCAACAACATGAACAGTCTTCAGTCTACAGTCTACACTTGACTGCCAAGCAGAGCAGCTGCGTCCAATAAGCTGTTACTCAAAGGGCTACACTGAGTGCAACTATATATATGTATATATATGTATATATATAGATGTGCATATATATAGATGTATATAAATAATACTAATGTGTTGTAGTTTTGACGCTTTTGGTAGACCTGGTAAGAGTATACAATAAGATACTAGAGGAAGTGCATTTAAACTGGAAGAGTTTAGCCTTACATTTGCCAACTTCTATCTGAATGAGAAATGTGGCAGAAACCAAGAGTCAATTTTCATTAAAATAACGTCACAGTTGTCGGAGCCTCAAAATGGTATTTCAGCATTCCTAAAATTGTCAAACACTTCCACATATACTCAGAGTCCTTATAGCACCACCAAGACACCCACATGCGTTGTGCGGTTAACCGCTTGTCTTTGCTTATCGCCTTAAAGGAGTGAGCAGAGCAAACTGCGGAAGCTGCACATATGCCTTTATGTCCTGCGGCTGTGCTTGTCATTTGCTTGTACATATATATATATATATACATTTTACTCTATATATACATGATGTGTGATTGTGTTTGTGGGTGTGCTTATGTATGCGTATAATTAAGTTAGTGTGATTGTTATAATCAGCATAATCCCACAAATTCTAGACTCCTCTTAGATTGAAGATCGTTAGCTACATAAATTCGGTTTCACATCAAAGTTTAAACTCCCCATATGTATATATATTTATAAATATGTACATATATTGTACATACATATTTAAGGTACATCGGAACAGGTATATAGTCTGGTATACACTTAGTTAAGTTGTCCCCAAACGACTATGAATTAAGTTAGAGCAGCACCTTGGGTATTTGAAATAAAATTTTTGCGGCAATGCCAACATTTTTGATAGATTTGTTACTCGATGTTCCTCGATGATGTCATTCTCGATGTTCTCTACATTTCCTCTTGCCAAGCATGTTTATGCACTAAATGGGTTCATGGGTGGAGCTAAAAGTATATGGAGTTGAAAGGGTATAAGGGGTACGAGGTATGAGGGAAAAGTTGACATTGCTCGTTCTGCTACGTTAGGTTTCCCATTGCTGCTGTCCGTTGTGGTTAAGGCTCTGTAAAAGTATAGAAAAGGTGGAAGGATGATAGGGGCATTTGGGTGTGGGCGTGGAGGTGGTACACTCAGTTTGAGTTTATCGCGCCGACATTGTCGCACACGGGGCCACCACGTGAGTTATTAAATAGATTACAGTTTTGTGTTCGGGGGCTTACCATATGCACAATGTGTCACTGAACATGTCCTGCAGTTGCTGAAATGCTAGTCCACAATAAGAAGAAGAAGTGTATATGACTATAACTATAACTGCTATGAGTATGAGTATGAGTATGAGTATGAATGTGAGTATGAATATGGTTTGATATTGAGATCCATACAATATACCCATTGCCAGGCCAGCATGCATGAGCGGTTCATGAAATTGAGTTTCAGTTTTGTCAACTGTGCCCCTTGCTGCTATTTATGTGTTCAGTCTATGGAATGGTCTATTGAAGATGGTTCAACTATTGGTAACTTTTCAGTTTACAAAGCCAAAAACAAATAGAAAATATTATATTGTGTTTTACACTGTGCCGTGCCGTGAATTTTGTGAGTTCTTTTCCATCAATTTTTAAAATTTTTTAAATTTTAATTTAAATATTTTTTTTTTTTTTTTTATAAATTTTTACATTTTTACTCGCTGTAGGTTTCTTTTCAATATTTTCTCATTACAAAAACAAAAAGGGAGGCAAAAAAAAAAAACAGAAAAATACAATTTTCAGTTAACCATTGAACGTGGCTCGAACAGAGTAGCTCATGCACAGCAGCGTGTGGTCAGCGTTCAGCGTTCAGCGTTTCAGCGGTCAGTGGTCAGTGGTCAGTGGTCAGCGGTCAGTGGTCAGTGGTCAGCAATTGATGTCAGCGACAATATCATAAGGCAAGTAGCTATCCTTGCTGGTGTTGTTCTGTTTTTAATGGTTTTTATCCGTGCTCATTGATTCGTTGTATGAGTTATACTCTCTTATTGCTGTTGTCATTGCTGCTGTTGTTATTGTTGCTGCTGCTGTTGTTGCTACTGTAAAGAACTGTGCTAAGCACGAGTATATTGAAAACGTATAGAATGCGAGGTCAGTGGCTTTGTTACTCCTTTGTTGCTCATCGTTTATCCTACGCTCATTCATTGACCATTGCACACAACGCTTGCGATTTCCGTATTTCCTGCTTACGTGTACCATAAGTATATCCGGCTTACAAGCTCAATATAAAATGTGACGAAGTGTGCCGTGCTCTGTATTAAGAAACCATTTTGAAAACTGTCTCAAAGGATTTATTATTGCTGCTATTGATGGTTGTATTAAGCATTTGTTCTTCTTCTAGTGCTTGTAAATGCAACACATAAATTGCATAACATATATATATATATATATATATATATCTATACACTGGTTATTTGTTGTTGCTGTTGTTATTGTTTGCCTCAATCTACTTAGCTGAGTCATTTTTTTTGTTCCTTTTAATACCCTTGCCCATCCTTTGCCCATCTCTTTCACTCAGCAAAGCAACACACACTCCACTTAAGGGTTCAACTATGCGTGGTAAAGTGTGCAACATATTTTATTTGTGTTTCCGTTTGTTGAGTTTCCTTTAGATCGTTCGAAGTTGTTTTATTTTCTTCTCTTCTCTTGTCTTGTCTCTTCTTCTCTGCTCGTGTCTTTCTTAGAACATTTATTCCACATACGCAACGTTGGCTGCCTTTGGCGTTGTCACAACACTTTGATACGCGTTATTTACGACACATTTGTCTTTGCTTCAGTTTGCTTCGGTTTGGTGCGGTACGGTTCGGTTTGGTTAGCTTGGTGCATGCAACAAGAGTAAAGCAGGTGCTACATAGCATCTTTATTGCATTTTCAGTTAAGTAAATAGCTTACAATTTTTTTTGCCCCTCCTTTACTTTTATATTTAATCAATTTGTTTCCTCTAATAGTACACTTGTTTCTGTTGGCATAAGCTGATTTTAACATCAACTAAACTTAAATTCATTTACTTAATGAACGATAGATTAAAATATGTACAAAGAACTCACACCTATTACATTAGTTTAACCAATTGCCAATTAGTTAGATTCCACCTAAATTCATTAAACTTGCTCAAAGTTAAAGGACCCACTTTATGCATGAAGCTAACCAAAATATTCGAGGCAAACAATTTGCGGTATGCTTGAGTTTAAACACACTCAGCTTAAACAAAATTTTGTATAATGAATTGAATTAGGCTAAGAAAATGTATTAAGCACTTGCAAGGAACACTATACTACAAGTTTTCTTATAGAAATATTAATTGCATTTTAATGACTTTATTTTGTCAAATATGTCTACAAAAAGCCATTAAACTGATTAGTTACAGAGCCATTGACACCTTAGGGCTCAGCTACAGCTACGACATGGCTACAACTAGGACATGTTTCAGTTTCAGTTTTGGCCAAAAGCTCATAGGAATGTCAAAAGAAAACAAGAAAGAAACTGGAAAAAGAGCTCCTGCTGTTGCATACTTTTTGTACTCAGTTTATATATATTGAAACTCAACTGAACTTTTCATATGAAACTCTATCGAAAAACTGGCACATTGGTACTTCTAGGGGTAAGAGGTTGGAGAACAATTTGATGGCATGAACAAAAAGTAAATCCAACAATTGGCAGTTTCACAAAATAAGTTTTACGTTTGCCTCTGGCAAAAATAGCCGACACAGCATATATATATATATATATATATATATACATATATATATATATAAGTAATACTACCGTTTGGCAGCTGCCAAACGGGAACCACAAACCAAACCTACAGCTTCCTTTAGCACACAAAACTCGACCAATGGACAATAAAACAAATCGCATAGAGCTTCATTTTCTGTGCCACATTCATGCTGTGGCACATTCAATGTGCAACGTCAATATCCCATAAAAATGTATATAAAATGTGAAAGCAAAATCAGTGTTTAATTAAGTTATAAAAATGTTTGCCTCATTTTCGCTGGCACTACAAAAAATCTTTCTTCTTGTTTTTCCACTCGATAATGAGGTCAATATGTTAGTGCTTTGTACTTATTTACGTATCTATTTTAATTGCTTTCTTTTTATATTATTTTGTGTTAACTGTTTGGTAATAAGCCAAATAAAAATACTACAGTTACAAATTGGTTAATAAATAATGTTAAAACTATAAAGAATCAAAAGATTTTTTTCGATCAATTTCTACTCTAAGTTTAACTTAAATTTTATTTAATTTTAAAGTATTATAGCATTTCCTTCAATTGTTAAATTCAGTATCCTGTTTATGTCCTTATATTAAAATCCGGTCTAGAAGCTAGTAACTAGAAGCTGTTAAGGATATTATTATATTATATATCTGCTTGTTTTTTATTCTTTGGCTAGACTGTAAGGTTAAAGCTGTCTGTCTGGGAAATGCCGGAATTTTATCTTCATTTAAGGTTACTGTTTCTCAGAGTTAAATTTCTTTTAGAATCAGCACTTACAACTGATCTTTATTTATATATTTGCCTTTATTATGTAAACCTAAATCATATGTTATTATAGTAGATTATTTGTATTACACATTAAGATTTATGTGAATTTTCTTAAAGGAACCATATGCACTGTGCGATTTTTATATATATTTTTTATATATATTAGAATTTTTACTAATTTGCATTTACTTTTATTTATTTTAGGATTATTTATTTTAGTTTTATTTATATTTCATGTACGAATTGCTGTTATATTATTTTCTTAGAGTATTTTCTTATTTGTATTACAAGTGAAAAATAATTTATGTGTATTATTTTGTATAATTTACAAAATTCATATGAGTTCGTGCAACTTATTTTACAACTTCTTCATCCGCTTCCTTATATGAATGTGCATGCTTAAGCTGCTTTTCTCACACATACACACACTACACACACACATACACTTGAAGACGGACCAGTGAGTTGAGCTTAACTGCTGGCGCATAAGTTTCAAAGTCAGCCAGTCCAAAGCGCAGCGTCTGCTTTAGCGTCTTGAAACTTCTGTAGCTTCGTTGTCTTTCGACTAGTACAACTGCAACTACAACTACCACTACCACTACCACTACCACTACAACTACATCTTCTGCCTCTGCTTCCTCCACTTTTGCTGCTGCTTCTACTTTTGCTTCAACTTTCTTGTCGTCTTCGGTTGCTGCTCCAAAATTTATCTGAGCACGTCGTCTGCTTTCATGTATTTCAAATGCAACTAAGCATTGTGTTTCCAGTGTTTCATTGTGCGTTGTAAGTGTGTGTATACATATACATATATATTTCTATGTGTGTGTGTGTATATGGTAGTTTATGTCCAGTCTGTTGTTTTGTGGCCAAAAATCCATGTCCCGCGTGTGCATGAAAAATGCTTCGCTTGGGGCGCTGCGTTTGCACTTTGCAGCAACATTTTTTAAATGCTTTTCTAATGCATTTTTAGCTCACAAAAAAATTAAAAAAAAATATAGCTGAAATTGCAATCAGAGACTGTACATTGACCACGCAAAGAGTCGTAAATCTTAAGTTCTTATCAGAAATGCATAACAAGCAAATTATGCAAGCAACAAATTTTTAGTGTGTGTTTCCAATATGCAATTTCTGGAATTCGTATTAAGCTAATACCTTATACTAATTAAAAATAATTTAATTAGGCATTTAGCAATGTCTTATCATATATATGTATTAATTTTATATCTACTGTATTGTGTATTTATGTTGATTCTGTTAACTGGTATATTAATTTAGGTTTAGTCATGGCTTAAATCGTGTAATTACACGCGAAACACGCAAGGAATTGACTGGATTCCATTCAAATGCAAAATTGAATTATGTCCCTAGACAGTGAAGATATTGCAAATGATTATTATGCTTATGATCATAATGATGTTGATGTTGATGTTGATGATGATAATGATGATGTGGCTAATGCTATTAAGGGGCGCAAAGTGTGGAGACAGCAGGTGGTGTGCGACTAATTGGTTTGCTCTTTGAAAATTAATTCAATGCTAATTATTGGCTAACATGCACACAATAAACGCAATTATAAATACACTGCTATAACAAGCACAATGACAAAATTATATTAAACTATTAATACACATATGATAGACCAAAAAATACCCTACATAAATAGCTAATATATATATATATATTCAACTGTACAAAATAATCAAAAGCAGAAATAAATTAAAATATAAAGAGTGAACTTACCTTTTTATATAGATATCAGGCATGTATATATATATATATATATGCTATATCTATGCCTGATATTTAAGTATATAGAGCAAGCATCAAACAAAGTTTATGCTTTAAAAGGTAATATTGATTTGCCTTTTGGCTGAAAATAACTTTTTTCATTTGACTTTCTGTTAATGTTTTCAATTGACAAACTTTCTATGGAATGTATACAATATACTTTCTTCATATATATATATATATATATATATATATGTATATATATATACTTAATTTCTTTTATTTAGGGTATATAAAGAGCTTTAAGTGAAAGCTACTTTATATGAATTTGAATCTCGATATTTAATTCTATTAATTAGTATTTTATATATATAAATATATATATATATATATATATATATATATATATATACATATATATTGTATATTAATTACATTGCGGGCACGTATTATATTTGCTACTGGTTTTGATTAAAATTAGAAAATTTGTTGAAGTTCATTTGAATATATATTTAAATATATAAAATAAAAGGAAATGTATACAATAATTATGGGTGTATTTGATTTAAATTATCGAATATAATTTTGCTTTTAAGTCTAATCTCAACTGCATTATTGTTAATTAAGTGCACATCAAATGATTATTTTCTCTAACAATTTAACATGTTAAGCGTATAATAATAGCATTAATATTCAGGAGTAAAGCCAAAAAAAATAAATAAATATATATATAAAATGAAAGCTCACATTTGTGTGTAGATATATAGTATAAGCTATATATATTCATATATGAAGCATGAAATGAAAAAGAAACTCAAACGTTTGTAATAAGCTGCTTAAGTAACCACAGATGTTTTGGCTGCTGCAACACGAGTAAAGTATAACGAGTACAATAAGTACTAGTAAGTACAGTATGAGTATCGAAAATAAAGCGCATTACACACAATGTCAGCATTATTATTTTCAAATACAAACAAACAACAATTTTTGGCCCAGCTAACAACCTTAATAGTAAACATTAGTTGACCCTAACAACAAAAGCAGCCAACAATAGAAAGGCCAACATCCGTTTCTGTAGTTGTAGCAGCAGTAGGAACAGCAACAGTAGAAGCAATACGAGCAGCAATGCAACTGCAATTGCAATCACAACTGTACCTAAGCATCGACAAGAAAATAAAAAAAATAAAATACAAGCAAACAAGAATTTAATACGCTTTTGAAACGATCTGGTAACGCTGTCTACTGTACACAAGCGACAACGACAACCAGTCAGCCAGCTAGCCAGCCATCTTGGTTTCATATACTTTCCTCTTTCAATCTTTTCGTTCAACATTGTTGCCGCCTTGCGGCGAAAATGCATTGCATACTTTAAGGAGCGGACATCAAATGAAATTTGCAATGAGCACAGGAATACAAGTGAAAAAGTAAGTTTCTTATTTGATTTTTGGTTTTTTTTGTTTCGCGAGTTACGTCTCGCACTTATCAAATTACATGGAGAGATTTTTGTTGTTTTTCTCTTTATATTTTGTTTTTTTTTTTCTGTTTTCGTTTATGCATTTTTATTTGATTTTTGTTTTACCTACATCGTTGCATGAGTATTTGCTGACTTTGTCTTTGGTTTGTTGCTCTTTTGTTGTTTTCTTTTTGTAATTTTGTTGTTGTTTTTTCATTTTTTGTTTTATTTTGCTTCTTGCCAGGATGTCAACAGCGAGTGGTAAAGTTTTTACCTTTGCCAGAATCACGATGGCACAACAATAAAAAACAACAACTTATTACCATTGCTTTTAGTAGTTTTTATAACTTTTACGACTTTTTAATAAAGTTGCAATGCATTTGCTTGTTGCTGATGATGCTGTCGGTAGTTGCTGCTCTTGCTGTTGCTGTTGTTGCCGGTAGTTGCTGTTGCTGTTGCTGTTGTTTTGAACTCAAGACAAAGTTTCAAAACCCCATGTTGCCTCAGGTTCACAATGAACCTGCAGCTACCAAATGTTCTATAACTTGCCGTTGCTTGTAATTTAGCTGAAGAGCACATACACAGACACACACACATACACACACATTTGTATGTTGTATGTATATAGAATAGTGAATTATGCCATATCACATATATGCCAAGTATTCGTTGCTGCGTTTAAGACCTTAAACAAACTCGCTGACAGTCTAAGCCCGACCACAAAGACAAACAACAAACAATAGCTGGCAGTAGAGTACCACAAGGCAATGATTGCGTCACTGGTTGCAACTTTCTATGGTAGCAAAAGATGATAATATGCTTAGCACACACCAATACGTACACACACACATGCATCTATATATACGCAGTATATATAGTAGCAACAGTTGCTTCTGATTACCAAGGGGAAATAACTCGAAATCTGCCCAAAAGTTTGCTGCGCACCCAAACAACAACAACAACAACAACAATGACACTTACAGCAACAACAATAACAACAGCTGCTGCTGCTACTGTTGCTGTTTATACAGTCCGCCTGCCAAATGCATTTCCCATCATTTTCTACTGTTTTCTTTTTTTTGCCTGTCGTAACTTTTAGCCACTTTGCCACATATTAAAATCTAACCACAAAATGTCAAACCGAAACCAAAAGTTATGTGTAAATTATATTGGTGTCATATGTAAGTATGTGTGTGTGTTCCTTTGTGTATGTATATGTGTGTGTGTTTGAGAGAGTGTAAGAAAAGAACAACCAAATGCATTTGACAGGTTAAAGTCAACTGCTATATATATAAACTTTGATTTTTATTCAAGTGTTTTTTTGGTTCAAGGGAATATTTATAATATTGCAGTCATTTGTTTTGAAAGCTTTTTGAGTATAAATTGCATATATGCTGTCAACTTTTAAAAGCTTCCCTACTCTTCTTCCTCTTCTCTTTTGTTAAAGGAACTTTATCTAAACTTAATTATGGTTAAAAAAACAAAAGAAAAATAAAAATTAATAAATGTATCTTTTTATAGCAATTTCGTAGCGCTTAAAAGGAAATGTAGAATGCTATATGAAAAGTATATAAAATATACACTATATTTATATATAAAATCTTAGATATCAACCGATATATTTGTATATACCAAATCAAAACTAAAGTTAGGCTGACAGTGGAAAAACATATTCAAAGTTGCATAATATATTTGCTGGACTTTTAGCTTATGTTTAAAATTGAAAGCTATTGCTTATAGAGTATTTAACAATCGCATAGTAGAAATTAAAATTATATAACTATATATGTATATATATATATATATATATATATCTTTTAAATGAAACTTTGTGTCATGGTTGAATGCATTTGTTATTATTGGAATATGCTTGAAACTTATACCATGAATGGTAATAGTGAACTTGTGTTTATTTTCTTTTAATTTTCTTTATCATTTTCATTTTGTAGTAGTCTTTAAGCACGTTTAGTGCTTGTGAAAATAGCGCAATTGTTTTGGTTAAAGCTTTTCAGGCTCTTCACAAAAGTTTTCACCCACTTTGTTAGCTAAAAGTTCTTAGCCCATTTGTTTAAAGTAATAATTGCGCTTGTGGTTTTGTGCACAGACAAAAGATATATTCACTTATAGTACATACCGCTAACATACACACACACACACACACATACATATGTATATGTGTAGTGTCTATATATAGATGGGGCTGCGCGGTTACAGAAGGCACTTAAAAAGCGCGCATCAGGATCAACGCATCAGCAACAGCATCAGCAGCTGCCGCATGCTTAGCGCTTAAGGCAAAAGGCGTGCCGCTTGCAACCGCAGCTACAGCATCAGCCGCATCAGCAGCAGCAATTGCAAGGAGCAGCAGCAGCAGCAGCAGCAGTTTCCTATAATAAGACAGCTCGTTTGCCTGCCTGTCTGTCCTTTGCCGCTTGTTAACTTTTGCTCATTTGTGCATAAGCAGCAGCAGCAGCAACAACAACAACAACAGCAACAGCACCTAACTTCCCAGCAACTCAAACCAAAAATGCATAAAGATACTTACAAAAAAGGTATAAAAAGGGGTTAAAGCAATGGTTATAGTTATAGTTGTAGTAGTGGCTGTTGCAGTTTTCGTTCTAGTTGTAGTTGTACAGGTGTAGGAGTGAAGTTTCAACACGGCCATAAGTCAACTTGACAAGTGGCAGTAAACGCATCTCATTTGCCGCCTCGCAGGTGGCTCTAACGAATAAGTATTAGTTGCCTGGGCATGTTTAACATAGACGAGTGAGAACCAAGGATATGCTGCTGCTGCTCTATGCTGCTGCTGCTGCTGATGCTGCTTCAAATTGAACAACAAATTGCAGAAAGTACGAGTAATATTAAGTAAATATTTAATTTGCAGCTGCAACAGACTGTAAACTTTGATAATTAAAAAACTTTTCTACGTACAGACAGTGCCTTGTAATAGAAGCTATAAGAATATCCTTAAGACTTACAATTGTAGCAATTCAAATGACCATTTAATGTGCCAACTCTTTAAATGAACTTTTCGCTATATCAACACATATATACATGTAGATTAAATATATGTATACATATATATGTGCAACATGTTAAACCACCATCAAAGATTATAGTTACGAGCTCATTGCTGATGCAGAAAATTCGAAAAATCAACAATCCAATTAATATTCTGTAAAACTTAAGCTCAAACTTGGATTTATTATGAATAAAGATATAAAATAATAATAGCAAGTAAGCGGCAGAAATTTATTTATAATTTCCTTTAGTTTTTCTATAGTTTTTCTACTATATAATTATTTTCAAAGGTGTTTTTTAGTTTAAAGTTTTTATTCAAGTTTCACATATATTTTTTCTTGCTTGGCGAAATTTAAGCGAAATGGATTGGCGGAACTTTAATTTATTGATAGCATATATATATATATGATATATCCTCTTTCAACCTGTACACTTAACATGGGCAAATATTTTGAGGTGTAAGTGTGTAAGTGTGGCTCTTAAAATGGTCATTTAAGTGCATGTCAATCATGTTTTTCCTAGCCCCAATAAAACGCAACGATTTTCCATTTTCCATTTAAATATATGTATATATATATATACATCTATATCTTTATATATATTGGTATCAGTATACAAATAATATAGTTCGTCAACAATTGAAATTGTGCAAATGTTTCAAAATGTTTTATACCTCCACAATTTTAGTTAGCCATTTTGCATAACAATTTGCATTAGGTAACAAAGCAACAAAAAAATATTGAAACTAGCCGCAAGCTGTCAATTGATAAATAATATTTGCTACGAAAAATTTTCAATATTTCAACATAATGAAAATTCAGAATTTTATTGCAACGTATGTCAATCAAATGGATACATATATATATATATATATATATGTCAATGCGTAATGCAAATAATTGTTCAATATTATTGACTATTATTGGCATTGCGTGCCGGAAACACCTGAGGTCATTTCCTGTCTACAAAAATATCAAATGATATGTGAAATGCTGCCAATAAAAATGACCTGCCACCATGAAAATACGGGGCAAGGATTAAAAATATGATAAATATTTTAATAAAATTGTTATAAAATTTTTTTTATATTATACTAAAACTTGAACTGAACATATTAATATTTTCATTTTTAGAGTTTTTTTAGTGTTATTTTTTTACTCAAAAACTTTCCATTTTTCTCTTGATTTTAGGTAATATTTGTTTTAAGTTCTATAAACTAACTCTAGGTACTTCTAGCATGATTACTTTCTATCTAAATTGAATCTTAATTTGAAGGTTCTGCTTCCAACTTCTGGCAAATAATGTTTAAAATCTGTTTAGGTGCATCATAAAACAGCCACTTAATGTCTTTTATCGATTTAACTTCATCTTGCTATAAAGTAGATTGCGTTAAGACTTCAACTGATAAATTTACAATTTCTTAAAGTTTTGCTTTCCATTTTCTACAAAGAGAATTGAATTCTATCTATTCCATCTAATAACGTATACGCCCCTGTGCTCGAGTCGCTTTCAAATCCTTGCCACATGTGGTTGCTTTGTTTGTTTGAATCAAAGTCTTTTGTATGAAAAGCTCTTAAAGGTTCATATGCTAAGTATATATATGGAAGGGAAACACAAAAGCATAATATAATATTAGCATATCTCAAACTTAAATTATATATATAGTTATATATCTTCTATTGATAGCAATAGTAACTTGAAGACTGCTCTATGCATGTTATGTTGAAATACATATGAAATCTTTCACTTATATAAATTCTTTATAAAAATAGATTAATAACAATATTTAATTTACATTTTACAATGGTAATAATAATAAAAAGATTGTTGTAAAAGCTAAATGAAAAGCTCTTAAGTAAAGCGAAGCTTGTTTTAACTTAGTTCTTAATGAGAAGTCTTTAAATTTAATTTGTTGCTATAGAAAAATATATATATATATTATATGCTGATATTCTGTTTAATTATATATGTAATTCATCATTTCAATATTTAAAACTAAAGTTTTCTTGAAAAAAAAAAAAAAAATGAAAATATGGTTTAAAGTCTGTCTGCCATTCAGTTTTGTCTACAAAATTTTATTGAATTTTTAATAAGTTGTTTGTTGTTTTCATAAGCATTCAGAATATAAATATCTTAGGAATTTTTACATATGTCTCTTAGTAAAATTTTGAATAGAATGAAAACTTAAGTTTTTCTCAATTAAATGTTGACTTTGCCAGAAATGGCCTTTTCCAGAAGCTATCAAAACTGTACACTTCATTTGGTGTGCTCTAATATAATTTTGTGGTGGCAACAAACTCACTTTTAGCATGTGGCCAGAACAACATTTCTATGCCAATTTCTAGACCATATTCCAAAGTTTGTATACTACATAACCTATTTTTTATGCAGAGTGTGTGTGGGTGTTGGAGTGTGTGTGTGTCTGTTGGTCCATTGAAGTGTTGGAGTGTAAGCATCAAAGCTATTGCCATTTGCCTGATTTGAAGTCGTTTCAGTTGCTATTGCTGTTGTTACTGCTGCTGTTGCTGGTGTGTGTCGCTGCCTCAATCAATTTCAATTTATCAATTTTTACAATCAACTGATTTTATCAATTTTATGGCGCATTTTAAGACCAAGCACAAGCACATAGACACACACTGAAAGCCTAAGGGCCTGTTGTGTTCAGCCAAAAAAAGGGAAAAAAGGGAAAATATATAAAGGAACATGCAAAGGAAATTTGACTGCCAGGCACACGTCCAGATAGAGGAACACAAATTTAGACTACTTGTACTGAAACATGTCAATAAAATCAACAAATACCATGCCCCATTGCTATACTCTTCCAGTGCCATACATTTGCCCTTGCTCTATGCTCCAGGCATGCAAAGAGGCATTTTTTTTGGTGACTTCCTTTTATTGTTATTGCCATGTGCGTTTTAGTTGCGGTTGCCTATTATGTAACCTACTTATTATATATATATATTTTTTTGCTCTCATTTAACATTTGTCGTTTATTTGTATTTATTATATAAATGCTTTTTATATTTTTTCATAAGATTTCATATGAAATACCTTTTACATTTTTGTGTATTTCTTATTGCTCATTGCTTGTTGGTTAGTTGATTAATCATACGCCATGTTGTTGTATTAAAATACAAATACATTTACAGATAACTTGATACTCAATATACTTGTCAATGCGCTTAATAACCTGGCAACGGTTTTAATATCGAATCACTTACATATCAGAATTTATATATTTCGTATAGCAAAATGCCATTTGGCATTGATGTTGATTACATTCAGATTTTCAGGCCATTTGTTTGGTCAATTGTTAAAAATATAAACCGAAAATTTAATCAAAACCTATTATAAATGATAGGGAGAGCCACACACAATGAGCTGTTGAGCAAGAGAGAGAGAGAGAAAGAGAGAGGACAAGTCATTGAGTCATTTTGTAATCTGTATAAAGTCCGTTGAGTTCTGAAATCCGATTTCATTTTACATTTCATTTTATTTTTTATTTTTGCTGTTGTATTTATTTTATCATAATATTTAATCATTTAATTAAATGTTAAATTATTTTTTTTTTTTTTTGATTCAAAAAAAAAAGAAGCAAAACAATAAAAAGAACAAAAATTGTTAAAGTGATTGAAGTAGATTTCATTGTTATATAATAAGTGATAAAATCAATTAAATTTTTTGCCAAGTTACACAAATTTATTATAGAGTTGAGTTAATTTTTGTGAAAATACCATGAAAATAATGATGAACAACCAAGTCAAGTGTTACGCTCTCTCTTTCACTCTCTCGCTGTCTCTTTTTATTTTGACAGCCGCAATTAACGCATAATTTGTAGTCAAGGCATCATCATATGGCTCGGTTGACTCATTTGGTTCATTTTCAAAACCAAATACACACATACATACATACATACATACATACATACTAGTTGTTGTATGGTAGTATCGTTATGTGGTAGTATAGTGTGGTAGTAAGGTTGGTAAGATGATGTAGACCCTCGCACTAATTAAAGTCAACACTTGTTACTATGACCTCATTACACGCAAATCTGCTGGCTGGCTGGTTGGTTGGTTGGTTGGTTGGCTAGTAGTTCTTAAGTTACCAACAGCGTAAAGTAAAATGCTTAGCTAACAGAGAGAGAGACAGAGAGTGAAAGAGAGAGAGAGAGAGGGAAAAAATTGTTAGCAGGCACCTGGTGATTGTCTTTTAGTTGTGCGCACTGTTTTCGACTCACTTTGTCTCTGTACATCCGATACTTTTCAAGTTCATTAGGGTAATGAAGCAGCCGCAGCCCCTAGACCTGGACCTATGTAACATAAGGAGTAAACACAAATGCTATATACATACACACATACATATAAATATATATATATATATATAAAGTATATATATAAAGTGAAAAAAATTAGAGAGCGTAAAAGAATAAAGTTCTATGCTTTAGTTTATGTTAGCCATAACTATGCGCCTCGTTGCTTATAGTTGTTGCTGTTGTTGCTGCTGCTTTTTGTGTGCTTGTATTTGGCTTTTTGCATAATGAATGGACATAAACACAGCACTGTGGCGCACAATAGCACAATATAGCATACTCTACGGCGCATAACATACATAGTACAGAAAGTTTTTCACAGTTTTGTAGCTTAACTCTTAGGCGCACATGGCTACAAACACAAGGCACCTAAAGCTACTACAAAACAACAACAGCAGCATCAGCATCAGCATCAGCAGCAGCATCAGCATTAGCATCAACATCAACATCAGCATCAACATCAGCTTCATTCACTTGTCGTTAAAGTTGGATAAGCAGTAGGTTTCCCCTTGCCGTTGACCGAACGCGCAATTGACATTCACTTTATGGCCACATATACAAAATACGAGTACTTTCTCATATCCTTCTGAACGCAATTTGCTTAATTAATAATAAAGCTTTCGACTCTGGACTCAAGGATATGGCAACAGGAGTATAAGCCAAGTATATGTTTTATTCACTTAACGTTACAAGCATTTTGTTAGATAAAGTTAGCATTTGTTTATTGTATTGTTATGAAATCAAGTTATTGTTATCAATAGTGTATAGTGGTATATACCCATTGAGTTTATATTTATGTTTACAGGGTATAACAAATATAACATGCGTACAATTGTATATTGTAGACAATTATATTGTACGCTTGTTTAACTATTCATTGAGGTCACAGTTGTCAGTATTATAACAATTTTTGGGGCACAGTTGGTTGGTTGGCTGACTGGTTGACTGGTTGGTTACATTGTCCTTCAAAAGTCCTGGCTAAATCGTTGCTCTAAATATTTATGGTATATGCCAGACTACAACTGTCACTAGACATGCAAAACATCTGGCAAAACTTTTTTTGGGGCTTTTCAATTTCAACGCACATAATTCATGGCCTTAAATGCTTTCCCCCCTTTCCACTTTATACTTTCAACCACCCCACGCCTGTTGTAGACGCTTTTATGGAAAATTTTCATTTTGCCACTTGTTGACCAAAATCATGCGTTATTTTTTAAAACTCTAATAATAATAATAATAATATTTGTATAGTACATATACGACAGCTAGTACAGTTTGTGCAGCACATAAAACAATATAAATGCTTCACTAATGCAAAAGACTATTGCCTATTGTCCATTGTAACATTACTGCTATTATTATTTATATATATTTATCAGTTGTTTACATTATTGCATCATATTTTGTGTGCAATTCCAACGAAATGCTGCATTAACTCTGGCTATAAGCAGCTAAAGCTTATGTCATGCTGATTGTTTACCTTTAGTATTCATTGAGTGTGGCTAAGAGAACTTTAAATGAATTTTGTATATTGTGGTCAAAGGGCAGCAGAGAGAATTGAAGAGTAGAGAACAAGCCTAATTAATGTTATACAATCTAATGCTGAACATATATATAGGAACTATGATTTGTTATTTTGTGTAAATTGAAGACGTAACATGCTGTTAAATGATGTTTATGTGCAGCAATTTAAGGCAAGGATTTAGCCAGATTTGTACTTTTTTGCCAATTAGTTAGCCAGTATAGAAAATGAAATTAAATATAAATAACAGCATGCTGACCCGTCTGGCACCTTCAAAGCCAGAAGATTGCTCAGCAGCTGCTCAAATATATATATATATATATATTTATATATATATATTGTTACTTGCCTTGAAGCATTAAATATAAATTAGAAGAAGACCAGAGAAAGGTCAAAGGCAAACGAAAACATGTAGCGCAAAGCTCAAAGGCAATGGCAATGCCAGAAAACAACAATAACAATAACTATGCTTTAAGTAAAGCCAAGTACATATAGAAATCCTTGCATGCAAATGTCCTTTGTTGTTGCTTGTTGCTTGTTGCTGTTGCTGTTGCCCTGCAGAGGTTGTGCCTTTGACAGCCAAAGGATAATAGTATTGATTGTGGGTTAGCTGTATATGAATATATACATAAAGCACAATATATACATAAAGGTAGGTGAGCTCTGTTTACATTTTGTTTGTTTGTTTGTCGGTCAAGTTGCCAGGACAACGACATTGAATCGCGTGGCCTTTTTTCTCTAGCGTTCCCTCTATGCTGCTAAGTACAAAACTAAAACTGAGTGTACATGCGTGTGTAAATGTGTGATTATGTGTGTGTTTGTGCCTGTTCTAATGGCTTTTTAATTGAAGCACAAAATTCAATGAATAAACAACAGATAGTTGCACAAAGAGGAAGAGTTTTTGTTTGCATTCAACGCTAAGGAAATACGGATAAAAGTTAAAAGTCCGGGAATGAAAATTTTCTAATTGACTTAAACTTTTGCCCCATAATGAATATAAAATATGAGTTTGCCTAAGTTTATCCTTGAATGGGCATATGCCTACCCTAAAGAAAAAAAACAATAAAATATATTTATAATAATAAAGGAAACTTTAAAAGTCAATAAATGTTTACCTATAACAAAAAAAGGGTTTTAATTAATAATAATTTAAATATCGTTTAACAATGAAAATGAAACAATGTTTATCTAACGTTTATTCTAACAATAGAAAGCAAACTGTGCTTGGCCCTTGACCATATGCATAAGTTAGTTAATTGCCTAGGTTTAAAGGTTTCCAAAGGATATCTTTTCCTTTCACTTTTTGTGCAAGTTTTTAATACCCTTTTAGCAAATAGTTTTCATTAAAGATTTTGCCTTATAATTAGCCAGCAAATAGAGAGGTCCAACAGTGCAGGATATACAAATACAGGAAACACGCACAACACACGCATACACACAGACACACAGACACACTCTCACACTCACACATATATACCACACAAAGACAACTACTGTGAAGGATAATTTTGTGGCTGCACATGGAGTACGTGTCTGAGGATATGATATACAATGTGAGAATGTATTGGGTGATGTTGGATTGGGCACCTTAGGTTACCGTTTTGTGGCTGGCAAACAAACTCAACGGGTGATCCATTGATGGTTAAGAAGGCAAAATTTTGGCCAAGTAAATGGTACATTGGCCAACCACATAGAGAGCTCGTTATTTGCAAAGACGAAATTAAATTTAAATCCGATACCTACCTGGCGTATACGTAATTATATCAATGGCAACGAGTGATGGCCACATGCAGCTCATTATACCTTTGGGGATACACCACACACTCACGCACAAAGTGGGAATGCGGTGGTTTTCGGTCTGTCTGTGTAGAATTTTGCTATACAATTTGTTTGTTGTTTAGCAACTGTGACTAAAACTTGGCCACGTTTTACAGTTCAATTATTGTGGCATTTATAATTAAAGTTGCGTATGAAATTTTTGATGCCAAATTGTTGCTGCCACTTGAAATTTTGTGCCTCTACAAGCTAAGTCCAAGCTGCGTGACTGTTGCCCTTTCTGAATACTAGCAGGCAACCAGTAGAAATTAGAGAGGTTCCTGGTCTGAGAAGGTTCTACGTAAGTTCTTCCATTCCAGCAAAACGTAGTTTTTGTGGTCACTGAAATTGTTGCCTGCTTTGTGCGCCTGTCGCTTTTAATTTAAAATGTACGTGACTTGTTTTAATTAGGAAATGAAACAAAAAACACAACAACAACAACAACAGCAACAACAACAACACAATACAAAATAAATTTATGGATATTTTTATTTTACTTTGCTTTGTGGTCTAGCAACTATAAGTAACTCCCATAGACATGCAAATGTTGCATGTTTTGAGTTTTTGTCACAAAGTTTTATCAGCTTTACTATATAATTCTGTGCCTTGGACTTGGAAACCATTAGACATACTCCTGGACTATAGATTTTCGATTTACTCTTTGTAAAAAGGACTAAGAATCACATCACGCATACGCTAAGTGGCAGCTATAGCCAGTGCCTCTGCGAGCAGTTGTAGCAGTTTTCCTTGTAAGTAACAATTTCCTATGGAAAACTATATGAAAACTTTATGGATACTGTTTTAACACTTTGTTCAGTTCATCATTTAAATGTTAACCTTGTTATCCTTAACACTGTCACGAGGTAAGACTTAACCTCCAGTTTTGGTGGTCACCATACACTTTTATATGCCTCAAGGATAGCTCCTTTTGTCTGAGAAGCCAGACCGATGAGACATTGTCCACACACTCCTTAAGACCATGGTATTGAAGCACCTAAAAACTACGTTGATATATTCATTGACGCTCTTATGGTCAAGGCTGTTGGCTTAAGGATATGCCTAAGAAAAATATCCAGTGGCAACTTTTACAGTTTTGGAATGATTGAACTATTGCAGTTTGAATTTCCAATGTGCAGTTTGAATACTTCTAAAATTTTGGTCTGTCAGTTAACAGCATAAGTTGTGCCTGATGAATTGTCTTTGTTTTTTACTATAGATAGAGGCAATAGATTGGGTATATATATTTGAGAAATTTCTTTAAAGTCGACGCTTTAAATTTTGATTTACATGAAAGTTTTATTTTTACCATAAACAAACTTATAATACCCTAGGAAGAACGTGTTCCATACCTAAAAAATTGAATACTCGTTTCCATTGCATTTAATATATATTATTTTTTTTAACACATTTAGTTGCTTTTTAAATTGTTAAGAGAACTCCCCTGACAATTTTAATGAAAATGTAAAATAGTTGATAGTTGGCAATAATGTTGAGAATCTTCTGTGAAATGCTTTAATAATAATGGAATACATTAATATTTAATAATAATAATAAGTAAATAATTATCCAATTGTAGAATTATATACTTATTTTTTAAATCATAACAATACTGGGGTGATCACTGGGCATAGAAAGCTATAGTCATTCTTGACTTATCCTTGGCTCTTCAACCTGTTGAACTTTTTTGCTGAGGCAAAGAAACACACAGGAAACAGTTGTTCATATTAGATCAAAATACATTAAAAATTCTGATCCCTATATGCAGAAAAGTTTTCAAAGTTTATAAGTAACTTATAGTTAGACTTCTCTCTTTCTCTTTTTTACTCTCTTTTAGTTTGCATTAGCGCCCAGTTAAAGTACTTTCTTTAGCCACAATAGCTGACCAAAAGTAGCTTAATATTGTGCTTTGTGTATAAGTTGAACTTTATAAATAAGTTATAAATCTGTTGATATTTCGATAAGAAATGAAACTTTAGCAAATTTTGTTTTAAAGTTTTCTTCTTTATGAATTAACATAAAATAAAATTGGTAACTGTTTGGCTTGCCAAAATATATTGTTAACTATAATCGTTGTTAAAGTAATTGTAAATTTTTTGCTTGTTTTGTTAAATGTGCTTAGCCTGCAGAAAAGAAATGTTTGGTATTTGGCTTATCTAAATATGTACATGGCTAAGATAAGGCTTAAAGAGCAGTTCAAATGCTATATAATATACTGTAACTGTATTTGTGTATTATCCAAGTTTAACAAACCAGCAACAGCAACAGCAACAGTAACAGTAACAATAACTATAAGAAGCGTAGCCAAGTTGCTTTCTTCTAGACAAAAATCGACTTATTATGCTCACAAATTTTCAAGTGCTTGGCACAAGTTTTCCGATAAAATGGCAAAACATGCAGGCAGCAAGTTGAAGTGGGTGTGGCACTGGCAGTGGCTGTGGCTGTGTTAGTGGCAGCCACAACAAGTGAAGAAACAGCAAGACAAATTAGGTTGTAGGGAAAATGAAGGCTCTTGGCCAACTTTCACTTTGGCCAGCTGTCGATAAAAAGACTAAAAAGCGTGCAAGTAACTTGTTAAATAAGACTTCTAAATTCATTTGCTTGAAACGCAACTTAACACCAAGAAACGCCTCACCAAGCGCATAAAAACTTCTTACCAAAAAAAAACAAAAAACCAAAAAAAAAAAAAACAGGCAATGAACAACTTCATCAAACGACTGCGGTGGGCATTTTGTTAGTTTTTTGTTGATGTTTTTTTTTCACTATTGCTGCTGTTGTTCCTGTTGGCCAAATGTGTGTGTATATTCGCTCTTTTTTTTGTGTTTTGGCCATCTTGCAAGCAACAAGAAAATAGTACAACTACAGCTTAAAAGTTGTACAAGCTGCCAAACCAGCTTAAATAAACAGTCAGCTGCCGGGCAGCATGCACTATGGCTAAAATAGACAAATGCTGATTAAGCTTTAGTGTACTTAAGTGGCATCACGATAGTCCCAATACTGAATCATTATATATATTCACTTACTACACTATACTACAGACATTTCATATTTCTTTGACTGTACATTAAAATCACAATTGTTATGATTTCTTTGCTAAACATCTATTCAACAACTCTTTGAGGCAATGTTATCTTGCTGTTAATTCAACTGATTTTACCTGTACTGTATGGTTTATGATTAGCAGCATTTGGATTCTATTAACTTTAATTTTGATTATGTAAGCTTAACAGTATTGTGTGGGAGTTGTTAGCTTAACATAGGTAGCTTATGTTAATATCTCTGCAATGTTAACATAACCTGCTGACAGCATTCAATTTTTAAGCCTTTGTGTGTGTAACATATGTAATTCTATAACATGTCTGCTAAGCAGTTGTTAGCTATTTAACAGTCAGTCAGTTACGTAAGATATTTAATGCTCTGTTAACTATACTGTTATAGTTCTGTTAAAATCATTGAAGTTACCAAACTATCATTACTTTATACTGTTAAAGAGTTCTGTTAGGCAACTGTTAACAGCTAAACAGTTTCCCATATTAACATTTTAATAATATTTACTTAAACATTGCATTTAAATGGTTTTTTTTTTAAAAGAAATTATTACATTTGCCCATAGTGCAATGTCCGTCCATGGCCTATCCGTAAAGTATGCAACACTTTTCACCCAGGCCAACGGCATGCCTGGCCGCCTACATCTTTTATTTCGTTTTCTTGGTTCTCTTTTTCTTTATGTACGAGTACTTTCATTAAATATATGCATTGTAAATGCTCCTTGGGCCTTGTGTACGTTGTTTCTTCTTGTACTTTGCATATTTCAACTGCTTATAACGGAACGCGACGCGTTGCATTCAACCACACTCCAACAACCCCTGCATGTTGCCAGCATTAAGCATACGCCCCATGAAACTGTTGTTTGTCTAAAAGCGCATTGTGATAAGAAACTTTACGGAGCACAAAAAAAAAAATTTACTTTTCTGCTGTCATCTTATGTTCTTTTGTGCTCAAAATTGTAACAAGTATCAAATAGTTATATTAGCTCCCCATTCATTAGGTTAAGCACTATAAGATTATATATCGAGACGATGTCAAAGAAAAGGAAATACTATTCATATTATACTATCGTTATTAATATATATAATTTATAACTTGCTTATAACTGTTCTTCTAAAATAAACTAAATATTAGATAGCTTAAATATTGTATATTAAAGTTCTCTTTGATATCTGATATATTTATAACAATTAGTCTTAACTTTGAGATAAATGTATTGTTTAGAACTAGAGATTGTCTTAAGCCGTTTTACATATTGAACTAAAGAACAGCTTTATTTGGCCAATTGTGAATTGTTTTCTCTGTTGCTTTTCTTCTTACAGTTTTTTGATTGCCCATTGGGCTGTCATTTTCTTCATTGTCAATTGTCTTCGTTTTCGAGTTGCTCCTGTCAGGAACTGGACTTGTTTTTATGACTTTTACCCGCAACACTTTTATTGCCCCAGACGCGACGAACTTTCAACATTTCCAACCAAAATGTATATATGTATATACAAAATATATATGTATATACATATATATATATATATATATATATATATATATAGAACAATAGCCGTGGAGTGTTTTTACAACTTAATTTGCAGTTTGTGTCGAGAAAACGAAAAACGAACGAAACTGTAGAATGCTTTTAGGTGTGGCTTGACTTGACTTTTGTGTAGCTATTGTTGTTATTATTATACTTATTGTTGCTGTTGTTTCTGTTATGGCTGTTATTGTTATTGTTGCTGTTGTTGCTGCTGCCTTGCCTTTGCTTTCAACTCACTTAATTGGTATATAGAGTGGTACAAAAGCTAAAGTAAAGTGGAGTTAAGTGGTGTAGAGTTGTATTAAAAAAAAATGTAGTCCAGTTGATTTCAACTCAACTCAGAGTAGACTCACTTTGCACTGAATTAATTTGGTGCATATTATAACGATTATTATAAATAACTAAAGCAACTACGTAGGCCAATTAAAAGACATTAGTAAAGAGTGTAGTATCTCCTATCTAGTATATCGCTGTGTGTGCTAGTGTGTTAGTATCGTTAGCTTACTGTGAGCTTTTAATTAGCGTTTAATTACATTTATTTACACACCATTACCCCTGGCCCATTGACCATGCCAAAAATAGTAGAGAATAAACCACACCATACCTGAGGTCTATGCCACTGACTATATAATAGAGTCCAGTTCTACTAAACGCCTGTGGTTCAAGGCTACTTGCTGCACTCACACATACTCAGGCGTCAGTCTGTGAAATGCTGAGAAGAAGCATTACTATGACAACGGTTGAAAACCGCAACAGCAGCTATACACTGTGCAAAAGCAGCACTTAGTTGTATGCATTACTATACCAATTAGTTAACTTTAGTTTTTATTAGACAAACATTTGAAACAAATAAGTATACCCATATTATATATATATACATATTGTATATATATATTAAAGGAATTTCTTTGAGTGTGTAGAGCACTCTAACATATGCTCATTTGTAGTCTGATGTGGCTGACTGCTTACCTTTAGTTGGCTTGTATATAACAGATATGGTAGCTGTAATAAGATATATGATCGCTTGAAATTGATATACCACAAGGGAAATCATCTGCTGCCCAGCTTCAAATTAAGAGAAATAAACCAAGCGACAAAAACCATAGTCTGCATTTGTATTAGAGCCGAAGTTATATGTCATTTCATATGTTTGCACTTACTGAAATAGACTCCAAAGAGGCCATACAGTTGCCTGACATTTGGCAGTAAAATGAATGAGCACGTCTTCTTCTTATCACATATCTGTGACATAGGGACAGAAGGCAGTAAGAAATTAACAGGCAATTAAAAAAGTCTTTTATACGGTTTGACGACTTGGCTAAATGTCAACTTGTTGGTCTGATAAGAGATCAGCTTATACTTGGGTTAAGAGCTACATAAAACTGTTTTTGGCGAGTTGATTTTTTTCTTTTTTTTTTTGACTTTGCAATTTGTTACATGGGCAACGCGGCGTATGCGTAACATTTTAGCTGCTTAAGTGAATTAAATGAATCGCTTTGAGTTTTGCCAGCTGAAAAATGTCAAAGTAATGCACTAATATAAACAGCCAACACTTAAACCAACACACATACATACACATACACACGTTAATTCGTTGCTTTTAATTAACAGCTCACAAAACTAAATTGAAAAATTTGATTAAAAACTTTTTATTCAACGACGATGCAACGAGCGGACTTACAAATGGCAAGAAATGAGATTTTCAAGTGCACATTTAAGTGTATACATATATACACTGCAATTGGGCGTGTATATATATGTGTGTGAGTGTATGTATGAAGTGTGTTAGGGTGCAGCGTTGGCTACCAAAGTTTCAGTTAGTTTTTAACATTATTTTATTTAAAAAAAAAAAAAACGAAAAAAGAAATCAGAGCCGCTCGGCATTTGCAGTTCGCGAATGGTATTTGAGAGTACATATATATATATATATATATATATGTATATATGCCACTGAATATCTGTGATTGTGTATGTGTGTGTAAGGGCTGATGGGCGTGGCACATTAACACTTGTCGTGTCAGTGTCGCATGTCGTCGCTTGCAAGCTGTTAAACTAAATACATGCTGTCTGGGCTTCTGCATGAACTAATACGTGAATGTTTCACGGCTTGAATCTGAGTATATGTTGGTATGTATGTGTATGCATGTTTGCATGTATATATGTATATATATATATATATATATATATGTATATGTTACAGTTTGGGAGCGCTGGTTAAATGCAGCGAGGCAGAAGCGCGCTGAACATACGCTTGCCTGCCTCTTACATAGTATATAATATATATATATATATATATATATATATTTATATATATATATACAAATATTAACATACAGCTTACATGTAGATGAGATCTACGGCCTCATATAATATGGGCGTGGCAACACGCCACGCAATTAGACCTTCTTCACTGTCTTCTGTTTCAAGAATAGTTAATGATATTTTTTGAGCGTTTAGCTGTTCGCTTTTCAAATATGATTATTAATTATATATGCTTTAGTAAGTATATAATCATATTAATTAAATCATATAAAAAAGTTTATTATTAATTATATACATATAATTAATGTAAATTAAAGCGTCTGCTATGCAATTAAAATGAATCTAATTATTTCTAACAGCAGTTAATTTGCATTTAATTTAACAATTTACACATTTAACCGAAATTGTTGAATTTATTACAAAGAATTATTGAAAAAATATTTTTTTGTATAAATTTTCAATTATTTTTGGCTTTTTTTTTTATTATTTATTTTAATTTTTTCAAATCATTTAAATATTATTTTATTTGTATACTTTTCTAATAATGTTTAAAATAATGTTTTAAAGTTATATTATTATTATTTTTAAAAATTTGTATCTTCTAAATGAAATAAGCTGATTGTTCAAGATTCGATTGGAAACTTTATAGTTAATTTTATAACTTATATGTTTATATAGTATATAGAAAAGTCACTATATTATAGTCACCTTGGTTTTTTACAATTTGTTTATCGCAGCTAACTTCGTCTTAAACTTCATTTTTATTCGTAAAATTATTAAAAAGATATTTACAAAAATCGTTTTATTTTTGTTTACATTTTGCGTTACGAATTTAAGGAGGTTATGAAAATGTATAACGATTTATAAGAATATTTTCACTTGAGTTCAATAATAGTTAAAGACATAACGAATAACCGAGTGTAAAAATTGGATGCGAACTTATAAATATTTATGATACAAAATAATTGCCGGCCCGGCGGTTGTGAGGACTAAGTTGCAGTACAGCTGAAATCTGGTATGGGGCCCTGGGTTCGAATCCCAGCTAGGGAATGGAATGTTCTATGTTGTCTTATCACGAGAGATGCAAATTAAGTACAACATGTACCACAAAACTTGTGACCTTGTCACCAAAACGTAAAACAAATGAAAATAAAAATAAAAAAAAATATAAAAATAATTTTTACAACTTTTTTCTTTAAAAATTGTAAATTATTTGGAATATTTTTGCTTTCGTTTTAAAACGTTTTTTTTTTTGTATATAAAATTGTTTAAAATTAAAATTTATTAAAATCTTTACTAATATTATATTTTATGCAATTGCATATTCAATTTTTTTTTTCATATCTGAAAGAAATAATTTTTTTTTAATGAGACCAAACATTTACACGGCTTAAATAATTTGTTATTTATTTGGAATATGTTTAATTTATATATATATATATAACTTACTATATAGTTGGCTATTTAAGGCGTATCTCTTAGTCGCTTTCATTTTACTGTCAAGGCAAACTGATAATTTGTTGGTAATTAAGTAAAAAGTTTTTAATATCAATTATTTGTTATACTCGTGTGGCATAAGGGTTATAATTAATAATATGTTGTTGATCGATAGGAATTTATCGATTATGATATTATCGTGATACTCCCAAAAGGTAGCAACAAGGCAGCGAAAGAATGTTTATATATATATATATGTATATACATATAGAGTGGAAACACCTTTGGCTGTTGACAAATCAATGTGAAATTGATGTATTTTTCGAACTCGACATACTTGCAGGTAGGAAACGCAACAATGATTGGGTATGTGTGGGTTGGCTGAGTATGCCGGGTTATAGGTTATGGGTTATGGGTTATGGTGAGGGAGGGTAAGGGACGTGCACAATTGCTTAGCATGCTTATTGGCGCATTTTGTGGGCCAGTTGCAGCGCAGTTGTGGAGTTGCATAAAATTTGCATTTACGAATGCGATGCAAATTACTAGTCCATGATCTATAGTTGAGTGTGTTTGTATGTGATTGAGGCAGATGGGAGTAGATGGTGGTTGCATGTATTGTGTGTGGTTTGGGGCGTGTATGCAAATGATAAGCGGAAGTGCATGCGGAAATACTAGGGAATTGAACACAGTTCGGTGCTTTTCACTATTTTCGCGGTCGTTTTTATGCCAAAAGTCAAAGTGGAAGCCTCTGAGGCGGCTGCAATTTTGTTCTACTCGCATTTATTACGCATGCAAAGAATGTATCAGAGTCAGTGGGAGAGGAGAGAGTGAGACAGAGAGAGCGAGAGCAAATGTACATTATGTGTGTGTGTGTGTGTGTGTGTGTGTGTGTATGTGCGCTTGGTACATGGCTGGCAACCGATGGTGGGCTTGTTCTGTGGCTTCTGCTTGAAATTCATGACTGTTTAGCACACATGCCGCATAATGTTGCATACATTTGCAGTCGCGAGTATTGCAGCTGCTGCGAGCAATGCGACTGTTGTCGTTGCTGCTCTTGTTGTTATTACCATTTGCTGTTTGTTGTTGTCTCTAAATAAGAAGCGCAAATATGCAAACTCAAGCACACACACACTCACACACACACTCACAGACACACTCACACACACACTAACACACATGCATAGAAAGAGACATATATATGTATGTATATTTTTGTGACAATATATTTATGCATTTTCACATAAATGCAATGCTTTCATTTAAGTATGTTTATTTGTGTGCATGTTTGTGTGTGTGCATGTGTGTGGTTGTGTGTGTAAACTGTGCTTTTATAGCTTCGACTTGTTTTGCATGCTAATTGCCATGTCCATAAAGCGTACCCTTTGCGTGGGTATTTGTATCCCCTTGTGTTACTACATGTCTATCTGTTTGCTTGTGTGTGTGTGTGTGTGTGTGTTTGTGTGCATGTGTGTTACGTTTGTGCCTTCAAATTGTCGCATACACTTCATTATGCGCATCAAATAATTAAACAATTTAACGCACTCAATTTTATTATGTGTAACATCTGCGCTCTCTATGCGCTCAAGCTAAACAAAATTCAATAAAGATTAATTCAATTTAAATAAAACTATAAATTATAATTAAAATTTTCAAATTAAATAGCAATTGAATAGTTTTAGAAGAACTTTAAGAGCTTCTAAATCCAGCTTCTAAATTTACTGAAACGAGAAGAGTGTGCGAAGGGAATAAGATGGAGAAGCTACACTAAAAGTTAATTGAAGACTGATCAACTTTTATCTTCTCCATTATGCGAAGGATCGCAGATCATTTGAAGTCCCAAATTTACCTCTGTCGCTGAATTCTATTTTATTTTTAATATGTTTTAAAATTCATTAAAAATGCCATTTTATTTACCCTGATTAATAATATTCTGTTATATATTAGCATTCTTTTTTTTTGGTAGAGCCAGTTATTTATTGGAAGCTTTGTTTGTGCTTTGCTGTCACTTACATAATTTACCCCTGACCCCTTACTTTTTTTTCAATGAAAATATTGATTTTTCCGGGAATACAAGTCAATTCAAGTTCAGATCAATCAATCAGTAAATAGCTATATATATTTTTTTTTAAAACAATAATATGCAATCACCAATACAGTTCGGTATATTATTCACTACTTTTAATGACTTTGTAGGCACTAAAAAAATATGAATAACGGTGACAGCAAAAACAAAAAAAATCAACAAAAGATAATAGCAGTTTTATGAATAGCAGTTATCATAAAAATAGAGTATGCAAATAACAGTTGATCATTTCAAAGTGTCAGTAAATAAGTCTCGCTCATAGACTTTTTTAGTTAAAAGTCTGAAAGGAACCGCCATTGTGTCTCATGTCAAACGGTCTTGGCTCAACTTATAACCTTTATTTTGATTATTTTTAGGTTCTACTCAGAAATTTAACGATTTGTATTGAGAGTGAAAAGTCTTTAAGGGATTGTAAAAATTTACAAGATTGATTGATTTTACTAAGAAGCTGTAGGCGAGTATACCCGATAAATTGCGAACTTGACAAAATTAAAAAAGCTGCAGTTGGATGTACCCAACTGCGGGAACCCTTTTTGCCCACATACTCAAACATACGGACGGATGGACAGACTAACAGACGGACTCAGCTAGTCGTCCTAATCAAAAATAAATATATATACACCTATTACATAGTTTTCGATTTTGCACAAATCTCAAAATTCACAAAATTCCAAAATCACATGAAAGGGCAAGTAAAAGAAAAAAAAAATACAAAAATAAATTTTAAAAAATTATAAATAAAAATATAAATGAAATAAAAAAAAATTAAATAATGAATTAAAATTTAATACAAAAAAAAAAAATTAAAAATAAAAAATTTAATTATAATTTATTTTAAATTAAAAATAAAAAATTAAATTTTAATTTATTTTACTGATAATTTGTACACATTTATAATTTATAATTACACATTCATGTCGATTGCTTTACAGTTTTCTATATTGTTTTTCATTTTCTTACTTCTTACATGTTATATGTTGTCGTTCATCAATTTTTTTTCGGTCTTTGCTTCTTTTATTATATGTTTTTCTTCTTTTCTTGTTATTTTTGCTTTTTCTTTTTTTTTTGGGCAATCCCTTCATCAAATCTTGTGGTGAACGATTACAAGATTTGTATAAAATGAGGGATTATTTTTTGATTTCTTTGACAAAATCCATTCCTTGACCGGGATTCGAACCCGGGGCCCGGCTCCTAGGAATTCCAGTTAGACTTCCACTCTGCCCTTTCGTCTGCCGGGCCGGCAAATTTTCTATATTCTAAACATATATATGAATTACTTGTCAAACGAAAAAAAAAAAAAAATCAAAAACAAATTTTGTATAAAAATCTTAAAATTGATTTTTAATTGCAATTCCAACCTCCAAGCGGTAAAGAAAATATAGAATTTAATTAAATTTAATAAATGTTTATTTTAAATAAATAAAAAATAAAAATATATACATAATAATATGTGTTTTACGCTGCCTATTCTATATAAGTAATTTTATTGCATTAATACTACTTTTCTGCAAGAATTAACAGTTTTTTGCAGAGGAGGCTATAGTTTAATAACTGATGAATTACTTTTAATATAAAAATATAAATATATACATGCTTTTATACAATACATCCATTCCCTAGCTGGGATTCGAACTCAGGGCCCTTAGAAAATTTTATATATATTTATAAATATTCTCAGTGCCCTGAGTTCGAATCCCAGCTAGGGATGTATATATATATATATATATATATATATATATACATATATATACATATATATATATGTAGCTTTAAGATAATTATGAGAAAAAAAAAATATATATATTAATTAATATTAATATATAATATATATATAATATATAATATATATATATAATAATATTTATATATATGTCAATATATATCTGAATTATTTATTTATCATTTTTTTTTAGTAAAAAATTTACAATAAACTATTGATCTACCCCTGGATTAACTTCGGTCTATGTTCGATCCATCTTTTAACCATTTTCTATATATTTTCCATCTATTATATATATATATATATATATAAATTTCTTAATTATTTATTTATCATTTTTTTTAGTAAAAAATTTGCTATTGATCTACCCCTGGATTAACTTCGGTCTATGTTCGATCCATCTTTTAACTATCTTCTTTATATTTTCCATCTATTTTTTTCCTCTTACTTTTCTTCTTAAGTTTATCTCATAATTTATAGTAAAATTTTGATATACCTATATTGCATTTTTACTGTAGCAATTATTAAATTTATCATTTATTTAAATGAATTTAGTTTTAAATAATTTTATTTTAATTTTCAATTTACAAATACTAATAGCGAACATATATAACTTTATATTTTATTCAATATTTAATTTGAAAATATTAATTTTTTTTTTAAATAATGTTTGACAAGTAAAATAATTATATTTTTATGAAATATAAAAAAAAAACATATGACAGTTTATAATGAATATGCATTTTAAGGCTGGAAATATATATGCCTAGTAGAAAAACGACGTTCATAGAATTTTTATAAATTTTTAATGTATTGCGTACTAAGTTGTGTCAACAGTCGAAAGCTTTTCTAATAGTTAATTAAGTGAACAGTAAAATTGTATATACCTTTATATGTTTATATATATATATATGTTTATATATATATATATATATATATATATATATATATATATTATGTATATATATATATGTATGTAAAAGGCAAGCTATCTGTTTGATTATAAAATTCAACGTAAAAGTTTCAGCAAAATTCATGGTCGAAAAGTTTTTAGATCGATAAAACTCTTTGCTTTGGAACATACTTTCTAAGCTAAGCAAATAAAATGTAATGAGATATAATGCGGTTGTTGGTTGCGGGGTTAAAGGATGGGAGGATGGTAAAAGATTGAAATGAGTTTGGTATATAATAATTTGTTTAAAAAATTGAACAATCTTATCCAATAAAACTAAAGTTCAAATTCTAAAACTAATGGCTTTATGTGGTTGTTGTTGTTGTTGTTGTTGGTGCTGTTACTTTTGCTTTTGATTTTGATGCAGATAGCAAAATGCGGGCGGCACACACACACCTACACACACACGCAGCGTATACGTATTGTAATCATGTTGCATTGGCATTTTGGTAACGCCCACAACGCCCTATCGCTGCCTAATGGCATTGTGCATATTTCATTAGATTAAGTGGCAAAACAACGCATAATCAACTTGTGCTCGCCCTGTATTTGACACTGCACACATCGTGGGCGTGGTAGCCAGCGCAAGCCCCGCAATACTGTTAAATTACTCCTATTAGGCAACGGTATATTTAGAAGAAGAACAAGAGGGAGAGAGAGAGTGAGGGCAAAAGGTTGCATAGTGGGATTAAACTGTGTACTACATGTACTACAAAATTTTCAAATTGGAAATTTTGTTGCCTCTTTTTGACGCAAAACAAATACTTGCCTTGCCTCTAACCCTCCCCCTTACCACACATATATACATACATATATACGTATACACAATATATCCATTCATCGACCCATTGTTTCACGCTGCTTGCACTAATTGTATAGCCTCCCAAAAAAATGAATTTTTAGCTATTTCCAACGGTTCTTGATACAACACAGTTAGGTTTGTATCTGCTCAGCGTTGATAGCTTCAAATTGGTTTTGTAAACATTTTGTGGCAGCTTCTTTCCTGCATTTGCATATCTTTTGCATTACAAAAATCAATTGATGTTCTACTACATTGCTATATGATAATAGATATAAAGATAGTAGGGCTTGTGCTGGTTATATGTCTGTTATAATATATACATACATATATATAGGTATGATATATATATTCTAATGACTTTAGTAGAGACTTTGTTTGTGCAAAAATATTATCTAAACAGTTTGGTTTCACAGCAAAAAATTATAAACAAAATGTTGTTAAATTTGCTGAAATATTTGCAATAATTTTAATCACGAGTAAAATGCAATAGTGAAAAGTTTCCAATATTTTTAAATGTAAATAAAATCGCGTATATTTAAGTAGCGCATGTTATATATCAGTTAATGATTGATGAAATATACTAGATAAAACTACAAAAACATTGATTGATATATATAGAAAAATAGCAAAAGTTTATTGTATTTTTTTTTATAAATAACCAATAAAAGTGATGCAATTATTATACATTTATGTTGAATTATTGTTGTAATTTTTTAAAACCATAGTTAATGCCTTGATATATTGGTTTTAATCTGATTTTGTGGTCTTACCCACAAATGTAATACTGTTGACTCTTAGGGCAAAGCCTAAAGATCATACATAGCTTACCATTTGGTTTCATCTTTCGCATACTTTTGTCATTTTTCTATGAAAACCCACTTAGATTACCACATACCATAAATTCATTTAAGTCCTACCTAATCCTTACTCACACACACATTGTGCATTGCTTATGACCTGCTATATACTACTGGCATCTACACCCTAACCTTTACCCATTACCCTTTATCCTTTACTCAGTACCTTGAATATGCAGGCCAGGGGCAAAGCGTATGAGCGTATGAGTATTTTCCTCTTAAATTTGCATGCAATTCTGTTGTAAATTTATTTATGACTTTGTCTTTGCACACGAAACGTTTTCTAGTTTCTTCCTCTTCTTCCACTCGTTTTTCTTCTTCTTCTTCCACTGCTACTGCTGCTGCATAACTGAATGTTTTCAAATTTTGGTATTGTCTTTTGGGTATTTGACTTCCTTCCATCTTATGCATATTCAAGCACTTTACCAACGAGACCCAATCCATAATCTCTTTATAATCATACGTACCCATACTTATGCACCATATGTATGTATATATATGTGTGTAATCTGCACATACCCTTGCTTAGTGTAAAATATTCTATATAAATCGGATTACATTATATTATATCAAAAATTCAACCAGAACATCAGATGTAAACCAACATTTGTATGTTGTTGTATTGAACGCCAAAAATCTGTATAATTAATTTCAATGGAATATCAAACAAAAAGGTATCTAAAGTTAATAAATGGATATTAAAATTGTAAAATAAGATTGAAGAATTAATGAAATTATTATAATATTATATATATAATATTGGTTTTAGAAATGATTTAAATAAAATTTATGTTTTTTTCTTTATTTATTTTCTTTTAGATTTATTTATGTAATGATAATGTTTCAACTATTATTAATCTGTTATATTATTTAGATAAAGGTATTATTTCAAAGCTTGGCAGTTTCTTTTGTAGTCTTCCTTCGGTATTATTTGCTATTGTAAAACAACGATTTGGAATCAACTTGGATCGGACTTACAATAAGTAAAGTCTGATTTTTTGCTGCAGCTGCTTTTAATATTTCCATGGATCTTGAATATAGATTTTAGAGTTTCATTATTTTTATCCTTAGTTAAAATTAAATATTTTTAAATGCACTTTATAGATTATACACAGCTACGAGAAATGCTTTACCGAATATTTTAATTTGATTTCTTTTAAATTGCTTCCGATTTGTGTAGAACTTGCAACAAAGATCTGGAAAAGTCTAGGTATAAACTCTTTCCAGTATTCATGTATTTAAATTGATTTGGGTATTGATAATATTTATAATTTTGTTATCAAAATATTTTTAAACTTTTTTTTTGTCTTTTGAAAAAAGGTAAAAAAAGGACCTAATAGATTTGCGCAAACACCAAAAATATAACAAGTACAAATAGTCGTCTGAGACCCTAAAGACTATATATATTCTTGATCAAAACAACTAGACGAATCGATCTGGGCCTGTTCCTCTGTTTGTCTGTTTGTTCGTCTATCCTCTATATCAGAGAGCTAGTGTAACCAAATATGGAATCTAGATTCCTTACTTTCGTACGCTTATGTTTGATTCGATTTTTTTTGTCTGATTTTGGAATTTGCTTCTTTTCTTCCTTTTTTTATTACATTAAAATTAACTTTTATTAAATTAAATTACATTCTATGGTTTACTTACCGCTTAAAGGTTGCCTTGGCAAAATTGTAAATTAAAATAAATGTTAAGATTTGTATATAATTTAATTTTTTTTGTTTGAGAGCGGAAGCGTAACTGGAATTCCTAGGAGCCGGGCCCCGGGTTCCGATGAAGGAATGGTTTTTGTCCAAAAAATCAAAAAAAGTATCCCTCGTTTAAATAAAATCTTGGAAACGTCTACCCACAAGATTTAATGAGTGGATTGCCAAAAAATTAAGGACAAAAAAAGAAAAGAAACCAAAAAAAAAAAAAATATATAACTGGAATTCCTAGGAGACGGGCCACGGGTTCCGATGAAGGAATGGTTTTTGTCCAAAAAATCAAAAAAAGTATCCCTCGTTTAAATAAAATCTTGGAAACGTCTACCCACAAGATTTAATGAGTGGATTGCCAAAAAATTAAGGAAAAAAAGAAAAGAAACCAAAAAAAAAAAAATATAGAAAAACACTAAGTACCACACACTGACCTACCAGATTCAGAACATACATTATAAATTATAAATATACCAAAATTATAAGTGAAATAAAACAATATTATTTCTTTTATTTACTTTTTAGTATTACATGTATTATATAAATATTATTTATTAATATTTCTTTTATAAATTGTTAATTTTTTATTAAATATATTTTATTTATTATTTATTTATTATTTTTTTTCAGTATATTCTATTCCTTGGCATTTCTTTTAGCTTTTAAAAAAAGGTAAAAGGGAGCTAATGGATAGGTGTAAAATCGAAGAGTAGAAATATTCAAATAAGTAGAAATAATAGGTAGAAATAATCATCTGAGACCTTAAAAAGTATATATAAATTTTTAATCAGGACGACTAGCCTTATTCGCCTGTCCGTTCGCCTCTTTCTCAGAGAGCAACCAAATTTAAAACTAAGATCCCTATTTTCGTACGTTGGGTGAATTTATTTTAGTTTTTTGATCCGATTTGTTATTAATTAGTATATATTAATTATGGCAGAAGTTTTCCTTTGGCTTCTTGATAAAATACAATATATGCATTTGCTAACCGGGACTGCAACCTGTATTTATATGATTTAGAATAGTAATTGGCGTAAAGGCTAGGTTATTTTTGCTAAACTATAGTATATACAAAAGAATGAAAATTTATGTGTAAGCGACTCGTTATTAAATCAAATAACGCTTTAGCATTTTTATTAATCTGCAACTGGTCTTTTTGATGTTTGGATATATCTTAAACTTACATATATTTGCAGAACTCTAAAAGTTACCATTTATGAGCAAAAGGAATTGGTTTTGAAAGGTAAAAGATGTATGATTTAAAGTATAAGCTATTTGATTTGACTTTATTGTGTTTATGGTTAGTCAAAGCAGAGTGAATTGTAGCTAAGATATAACAAACAAGACATATACCAGCCATCATACTTAGCTCTCCTCGACGAGTTACCCAAACGATGCTGTTTGGTCCCTAAGCAAACTCGTAGATAGTAGCTAATGTATACTTTCCTCAAGTTTGCTAAAAATTATATGGAAAAACTTGTTTAAATCTAATCCAATAAAATTATACAATATTTTTTTTTATTGATTATAATTAGCCTTTTCATTTGCAGGTTATATATATAGTTTATTTGTTTGAGCCATATGTCGTTGCTTCGTGTGTGGCAATTGGAGTGACGCACTTTCATATATTATGGATGTTCAACATACAAAATTCCAAATTCGCGATTTGCGATTTTCGATTTGCGAATTCAAATCTGTTTTGTGTTTACAAACTAAAGAAAACAAAACAAGACAAAACAAATAATAAAAGAAAAATAGCACAAAAAAAATAAAAATAAATAGATGTATAAGATATTGGTGATGCGATAATTAATGTTATAAATAATTCCTATTTTTGGCATAAATTTGAAAGACAAACAAAAACAATGCAAAAATAGCGTAAGAAAATTTTTCCAAATGATATATACAAAATTCGCCTTGAAAATTCTTAAATAATCGCAAAACATTTATAGAGAATGATTATATTAATGGCCTTTATATATGTTTATTATTATTATAATGTTAAGATATCAAAGAAAACTAAGCGAAAGTTTTTCATCTATTTACCAATAACTTTTAATTGGTGCCTAAGCTTTGATATACGATAGGTGTAATTTGCATTAAAATGTTGGCAAAAGACGTCTAGGAGACTTAGGTGTTAAAGAGCAGAAGAGAATTTAGATAAAACAGGGAAAGTGACGCACACAATCTCTCACCCGCTTGCTCTTTCTTTCTTTATCTAAATCTCTCTTAGAACAGACACCAAACTAACTTCGTGTTCAGCATGCAAAGAGTAACATTACAAAATAACTAGAATCAAGGCATTAAGGCATATCTTATTTATTTTTATTAATGTCGGTAAGCATAAATATATATATATATATATATATATATATATTTATAGATAAATATATACAGACATTTATCGTATGAATATGATATTGTCCGCTTACGTAGACAGAACTTAAAATGCTCATGAGTGCATGGAATGATAATCAGAATAAACAATAGAAACGTAATCGTAAATTGAAATCAGTTTCGGATTCGGATTCAGATTCGTGTTTCGGTTCGGTATGGTACAATTTCGGGTTCGAGTTGGGGTTGTTCGATCAAATGTCGACATACAGATCAGTCTTTGGGTCGCGTCTTTGGTGAACAGTTCGCAAAGTGTGAAGCAAAATTAGCTTTAACTACAAAAAAACGATTTTGACGAATAGATTTTTTTAAATTTGTGGTAAAAATTATAACTTAAATATTTATTTAAATTAAAATAATTTATTTATATAATTCTACTCAAAAGTGAATAATCTAAATATTTAATGTGAATTTTATTAAGTTTTTAGTTTATTGTATTAAAATTAACTCAAAGTGTTAGAAAGCTAATTAAAATTTTTTTTTATTTTTTTATAACACTTTTTTTAACTTCAATAAAAATGAGAATGTACTTATGTTAAATAAATATTTATATATATATATATGAAAATATAAATTATCTGATCCATTAAAATGCTAGCCTCAGCCAAATGCATAAAGAAAAACAGCAGAACTATAAACATATATAAATATATAAAAATAAAAATAAATATTTATATATATATATTTAAATAATATTTACGTTAATTAAATGCCAATTTGTTATCTACTTTAATAATCTTTTAAGTAGTTATTTTTATATATTTTTTGTGAATGTTTTCATTTTGTGCTATTAAATGTGGTGCAAATTGATGATAAAAACAATTCATATCACCGGCATATCTGAGCGGTGTTTCCTATATGGTTAAATTGCCTGACCCAGTGTCAAATCAGCTGATTTTTATTTATACTCAAATTACACTCTCTCGACACACACGCACACATACACGCGCGCGCAGACATACTCTGCTCAATGAGTTCATTAGCCCAGACACATGGCAACCATGCTCAATTATATTTACAGAGCAACTTCTTCTCTGGTTTACATATATCAAATTTTCAGCTTAGGGATATGGCCTATTTTGTTTTGCCATATTTTATTTTTGTCTCTTATTTCTATACTTTGAATTTTTGATTTTTCGTTTTTTATCAAATGTTATCTAAGATGTGTGCTCTGCATATACTCTTAATTGGATACCGTCATTATCTAATTAAGTTTTTATTAATTAAAGTTTTTATAAGGCAAAAAATCTGCATTATTCCTTGGAAATCATAATGCACTTAAATATATTGATAAACGATTAATCGGTTAATAATGTTTTTATATAAAGAGGACTTTTTTTTTTATATATATCTTATTTATTTAGAGTACATACTCGTCGATTTGACCTGCAATATTGCTGATTGTTTCTTGTGCTTTTTTTTGCTATAGTAAAAACATTTGATAGCCAATTTATCAATATACTTTTTTACTGAGTATAGGGTGTTTTTTTAGTCAGCCCTTATTTTATCTACCTTTGATATTAAAATAGCCCTTATTGAAGAAGTTATTTTTATATTGATATGACAAGTAATCACTGCGAACGTCAATATTAATTGCGTCAAAAAAAAGCAATTCATTTATTGCGCATATTTTCCATATAGTATATATATATATAAACGATAAAACGCATTGCACAAAGTTAATATTTACTTAAAATTGCTTTCCATTGATTTTTCTTTATAATTTTTTTTTATTATTTTTATTTAGATAAAAGATAAACATATATAAAAATCCAACGATAAAAATTATTTATGTTTGCGTATTACGCAATTTGCGGCTGATATATTGCATGCAATTCTAACGTATTTTGCACATTAATAGATTTTCATTGTTTCTTAGTTCTAAATTTGGAACTGTAGAAGTAATTAAAACTTAGATATGTGTAATGCTAATATGCATAATGATATCTGTATATACTTACAAATAGCAATAAGAAAAATATGAATTCAATTTTAATTTAAATTTATATTAAAGATATTTAAATAGTGAAAATATAAAACTTTTTGTAAATGTCTTTAGAATAGATAAAATTTTTTTTGCTAGTATTTAGATCTATGTGCTAGTATAATGATTCACTAAAAAATATTAAAAACTAAAAATATAAATTAATTTTATAAAAGCTTTGTCAGCCCTTATTTGTACATCGCTGATGCATCGCTTTCATTATATCATATTGTAAACAAAAAAAAAAAATAGTTAACAAAAAGTAAATTAAGGTACAAAAACAAATATAAAAACAATGCATTACTTGTCTGTTTAGATGTAATTTATACTGAAAAATTTCTTCATAAATGTCAACATTAGAATTTACTGTTTTCCGTAAGTTATATAGGCAATGATATATATGTATATACTGAGAAAATAATGCAAATGCTTAGAAACTTATAGATCTAGATTAGCTGAGTCTGTCTATATGTGTAGCCAAAGGGGTTCTTATTTGTTTGTAATAGAATTTGTTAAATTTGCATTAGAAAAAAAAAATATATATATATATATATATATATATATATATATATATTTGATTGAAAATTTTGTGATTATTTTTCTAACTAAATTTTATTTCAATGCAACAAATTTAAAAAAATTTTAAAGAGCCAAAAACAATATTACACCGTATATGGAATAAAGATATATACTTATGTATATATATATATATATATGTGCTTATTTATGATATCCGTTGAGCTAATCTGTAGGCCAGGTTGTGGCATTGTATACCTTCATTTCGAGTGGTAATCCAAGGAAATTAGATTCATGAGCATTAATATCCGCAGAGAAGTTAACAGACTGCTTAAAATAAAATATTATAATATATATATATATATATGTATATATATACATGTATGAACGTGAATACTCACATTACCCCCGCTTAGTATTTCAGAACGATTTTCGGCCTTAAGATATGCCAATATAGAATCATTTACTTCAGATTTATTTTTGGAAATGAAGTGTCTATCGATATCCTCAACGAGCACTTCTCTATGTTCATCATCAGCCTTTGCCATTTGAATGATGGCTTCTTTTCTTCTTTTTTCCTTACCATCCTTTTCTTTAAAATAATAATTTGACTCTCTCTTTGTTTTATAGGTTTCAATAACTTCAGGTTCTTCTTCATTATATCCTTTACTAATTGGGCATTTCTTAAGAATCTCAGATCTCTCATAATCGATACGTAATTTAATTGCTTCCAATAATGTCAAAGGATCAATGGGTCTAGGCTTCTTGGGTATCTGTTTACCCGAAAATGCAATATTGTAAGAAATTTCATTAAAATTCTCACAACCATTAAGTGCATTTTGGATTGCACCAGGACATCTTAAATCCTGTACAAGTGATTCAAACAATTGTGCATTCGTGTGCTGTACAAAAAGTTTCTCAGCTGTAAATTGCATATATATGAAATATATATCGTTTTTTTTTCAAATATATTGAATAGATATATTTATTTATATTTGTATATTGAAAAAAAAAACTTACGTGTTAAGTCATTAGGCAATGAATTTGAATTGCCACAACTATTTTGACGAAATCCAAAATTATAATTTGAATTCAATGTTGATCGACTTTCACAATGACCTTTCGGATTTGTTATTTGTTGCATTTGTTTTGCTATGGACACATTTAGAGCAGGACCAGTTGTACATAGAAGCGGCATCGTAGTTTGATTTCCGCACGTAGTCTGCTGTTGTTGTTGTTGGAGTTGGTGCTGATGTTGTTGCTTTTGTGAAATCTAAATATAAAGCCAAAGCAAATATAATTGCTAGCTTACAGATTACAAAGTATAACAACACACACACACACACACACACACACACATATATATATACATATAAACATACATATACATAAATGGATAAGAGTTTCACATTGACTTACGGATGACGGCTGTCTAAGGCAAGAGGGCTTCTGTACCTGTGGTGTTGGTAGGTGCATATAGCTCGTTCCATCAAATTGTGCATAGGAATCACAATGCATCTGCATAAAAATATGGTAAAGGACTATACAAATGTGCGTATGTGGCTCAACTGTACCTGATTCTTTGGCATTGGTGAAGTTTGAGTTCTTGGCATTGAGCAATATTGCGTTTGGCAATAGGATGTTTGCGGTGCTTGCTGCTTGTGTGATTCATTTTAATAAAGTCAAACGAGTAATGAGCTTTGTGCCAATATGAGTATAATGAAAAAGTCATATGGCTTACCCTTTGTGGCATGCAACGTGCAGCTGCATACTGAGTTTGATTCTGTGCATGTTGTCCTGGAGTACAACGTATTGAATCCTGTTGCTGCTGTAAATGCTGTTGCATTTGTTGCTTGTATTGCTGTTGTTGTTGTTGTTGTTGTTGTTGCAGCTGCTGCTGCTGCTGTTTCTGCTGTTGCTGTTGTTGCTGCTGCTGCTGCTGCTGCTGCTGTTGCTCAATCATAGTACTATTTAGACCAGGTTCCTAATTTAAGGTATACAAAACTCATAATCAAATGCCTTTTCACATGTTCCAACAAAGAAACTTACAAAAGCCTGTAAAGAATTATCATGTGCCATCCAATTGCCGTTCGGCTCCCTTTGACGTGGTAAGCACCTAGAGTACTCCATGTTCATATCCTTGGGTGCATCAATTGAACACCCTTGGGGGTAGTCATATTGCATTTGTTCATTGATGGTCACTCTACCAGGAGGCATATCATACGATTTATTGCTATGCTTTTGACTGCCAGAGCACTAGATTTAAAAGGAAGCAAATGAAATGCATATAACAAATGTATCCTGAAGTATCATGGAAAGAAGAATGGGTATAAAAATTGAAGATCTTTTTCCTCTGGATTACCAAAAAAAAATACAGTTATTGATTGATAATGTTCTTATTGTCTTGTTGCTTTAAAATATTTAGTTAAATTTGGAAGCTTTTCAATAGATGATAAACTTCGTGCAGCTTACCTTAACTTAAGTTAAGTATACTTTAGAGTTGTTTCTACTTAATTTACTATATATTTTGATAGCTCTTTAAAAAGCTTTTGGGCTTAACTCAAGTTTAAGCCATTTGTTAATGTTTCTACTTACTTGTGGGAAATCGAATCTCCGTTTCTCCGAATGCTTTTGATGCTAGAATATATTCAATTTATAGCATTATTATGTAATATGCATTATGGAAGAACTTACCAATCTATCCTGGGGCTGTAGGCCCAAATAATTATGCGGATTAGGTTGATAACACTTAAAGTTTTATAATTGTTAAAACTCTTGTTAAGCGATTTGATATGTGTTTACTTACAAAGGATTCTAGTCCCCTTTGACATTCAAGTGGTGTTTCCATTGGCTTTGGTGGAGCACTGTGGGAACGGGTCATATGGGCATCATATCCACGTTGCTGAAAATAACGTTTCTGAGCAGTTCTACTACGAACCTTTCGAGGTATTCTATTCCAAGCAGTATCTCCATTGCTAAATCGCTAAAGATAAAAATAGAACGATTCGTTTATATATATATATATCTATATCTATATATATAAGGATAACATATTAAAGTTTACCATTTGCTGTGGAATTATAGCCCTTGTTGCATTCTGTAAGCTGTCCAATGGTTCTGATGATGCTGCTGCTGCCAACGCTGCAGCTGTTGCTGCTGCTGTTGCTGTTGCCGCTGCTTGTGTTTGTTTATTAAAGCTTTGATTCATTTTAGGTATACTATTGCATAAGTTGAAGTCTGTTATTTTTTCTACGAGCTCCTCGTCAGAGTCAAATCCGTTACAGACGTGATGGTAGGCAGGCAGTTGTGGATCCTGTTGAGTTTCTAGATATCGACCTAGGCAGTTAACTAGCTCATCGGGCAGCAGCACGGACTTTCTATATAGCATTTATATATAGATAGTATATATACATAAATTAGTTATATACTTTAATTTACTAATGTCCAATAACTCTTCAATCTATGCACTTACATGTAATCAATTGTTCCGCAAAAAATAAATTAAAAACCCAATCCCTAAAAAGGTTAAATGCAAAATTTTGTTTGCCTAACCCTTGTTAAATCTAATTAACATTTTATTTAATAATATTTACAATTTATTTGATTTTGTATGTATAAATTTTTTCTCTAAAAATACAAATCTTAAAATGACATTTGAATCGAAGATAACAATAAAAATAAGTTAACTAAACTTAATTTGCTTGACAAGCGAATCAATGATATTAAATTTAAATCATATAAATTAATTTCTTTTTGCAATTTATATATTTTTATAAATCAGAAGAAAATAGTTCTTTTTCCTATACTTTCATAATATAACTTATTGTTTTCTATAGATTTTCGTGTTTATCTCAAAAATGATATCTGAAAATTTCTCTTTCGACATTGAATCATCGTAAGAATACTCTATCGTATGTAGGGTAATTGATCAAACGATCGATCAATATTGTAAATAATGTATATGTTTACTAAACCAAAACTATATGTATACCATATAGTAGAGATCTCAATGAAGTCAGTTTATATAATATATGTTATCAGATTGTTGCTTGAGTTCTTGGTGGAAAATTTTTTTTGATTTATTTTCAAGCGTTTCTGCTACAAAAACTATAAAAAATTTATATATATATATTTATTATTATATACAGCTATAAACGTTACAGTAGGTTGTAGATGACTGATAAAAGTGATTTACACAAATTCATTTACATACGAATGGCTACTGTCAACTTTCTTTCGCTCAGAAAATTTTTTAAATAAATATTTGAAGTAGCTTTGGTTCTATTTATCGACTTGGCTAGTAATGCTAATCAAGAATATATAAATATGTAAATATAAACATATGTATTTAACCTTTTATTTAAAATTTAATTTGTTCAAATTGTAAAAATATTGATATTCTACTAGAATAGTAAAATCTGCTCAATTTGTGTAACGGAATGAGCTTGAAAGTTGCACATAAAAATAACTTGCTTCGCAGCAAATTTGATGAAACTTTTATAATCGAAACCGTCATCAATCATTAACCTCATTTGTTACAAATAAAATATATTTTTATATTTTTTAACTAAACAGATAGTTGAGAGTTTAAATCGTAGGATGCAGTCAGTTAATACCACATGGTCCTTGTGAAAAGTTCTCGAGTTTGGGTTTCTCAAGCAGAATCCTTAGTATACGATGCTCAAAATGGCTGAATTCTTTAGGTAGAAAATGCATATAGAAAATAATTCATTTATTAATCATATAACTATGTCTATATATTTATTTATAATAAGAACTTTGGTATTTGAATACTTGTTGATTAAGATTAAGATACTTATTGATTAGGATTAAGATTAAGTTTTTATTTTCACCAAGAGTTAGTCATATTTTTGGGTGAATGTTTCAATTCAAATTCAACGAATGGCACATCATTTTGGCTGGTATTTGAATATTTTTTCTTATTTAATATTGTTGGCTTGGGGCATGCATCGTGGAATACGGAATAGCGACAAGCATGGCCAAGTTCCTTACTGCTATGCAACAATTGCTGAGCGAGTTGTGCGAGAAATGTAGGAGTTGCATGTACATTACGCGTGAAATCCAATTCATGTAAACTCGCCGCCTGACTGACAATGAAGTGGAGAATAGCACGCGCTACTTGCGGCTGCTGTGGCAGCCACTTGATGCTACCATCCGTGGCATCATAGTGCACCATCAATTGAGAATGCCAGGCAAAACGCTCCAATCGTACCACTCTCAAGTGCCCTTGCAATAGTCTCGGCAGGCTGGCATCAAGTTGACATTGTAAATTCAGTGCCACAATTTGACAGGCGACCTCATCGCAACCGCCATTCCCACCACTACCATCACCATTGCCACCACCACCAGCACCAACATCACTACCATCACTGCCGCCACCACCATCGCCAATGTTAGCGCTCAGTGCCGTCAGGCAGACGGATATGGTCTCTGTGGCTACTGTGCCAGCACTTACTTTCTCTTTGTTATCATCAATGTCGCTGCTGCAACAGAGGAAGCCTGTCAATTGTCGCAGATTTGGCAGCCGTGCAATTTGCTTTCCTGCCGCACGCACCGCACACGCTGGCAATTTCAGTGTTTTCAATGTTTGGCAATATTCGATTTCTGGCAGTGTACCAACTTTTGTCCTGTAGTTCTCATAGAGGCATCCAGTGTTTCTACCGCTTGGTAAGAGCTCAAACACATTCAAATGTGGCATCTGGGCAAAGAATGCGGATAAATCCGCGGGCGTTACATTCACACAGGCACCAAGCTGTAGGTGGACAATGTTCATGAAAACCTCCGGCAGTTGGCATAGCATTGCGGAGTTACATCCGGTAAAGCTTATCCTTTGTATGTTGAACATCCGCTCACGTTCAGGTTCTTTCACCCGTTGAAGTTCCACAGTCTCAGCCAATTCACATTGGCGATCCCCTTTAAGCCACGATTTCACTTTCAACTCACTATCTAACCAAGCTGAAAGACCATCACTGCTGCTCAGATTAAGCAATGCCCGTGTCATCCTGGCCATATGACCCAACAGCTGCCTCTGCTCACCAGCATTGAGCAACTTTAATTGCGGGTCTTGCATCCAATCGAATTCACTGGCATATTGACGTTGCCAAAGCTGTAATATTAGCTGCTGGAGGCGACCATCTAACTGCAGCAGCACAAATTGGTCCCTAATTGAGAGCTGGGCGCATATCAGCAGCAAGCAATCATCATTGAGCGTTGTCAGTGTTACGGGTATTCCAGTATCTATATAACAGTTGACCATAGCCTACTATTTTCTAATTTTTTTACATTGAATTTTTGTTTGTTGTTATTTACCTCGACGCCTCAATTGCATTCTGGGCTTCGATGTTCGATAAGTCAGCAATGTCAACTGACAATGAGTTCTTCCGTATGTGAACTGTGTATGCTATGCCCTACCGTATCCAACTCGTGCCGAGCGTGTTTTGCACCCTTGTCTTGAATCACTGTACCAGTCAGCTGCTCCGGCAGCAGAACAACCACAATTACAGCTCAAAGCAGTTGTGGCTCCAGCTGTGTGTTATATGTGTGCAAGAACTCGTACAATGAACGCATGACATCGACACCACCAACCTATATGCATGCACATACACACACACACACGTACATGCACACACGCACATGCACATATACGCACAAAAAGTCTGACAAACATACACAAAAACTACTTATTGTTCCAGCATTTTTTGTTGGAAGTTCTTTGCACAGTTTCCTAAGTTTTACGAAATGTAATCTATATAAATCTCATTCTCCATAAAATCTTTTATTATAAACGATAATATTCGAGGGAGCAATTTATTAAAATAATTAATCAATTTAGTTCTATTGCTATTACTTGATTAAGAAAAACAAATAAATTGTTTTTTAAATTTATATTGATTAATTTATTCTTAGAAAAATTATTAGCAAAAAATCAAGTTTTCATTTATTTTGACTAACAACTGTAAAATATTTATTTGGTTTATGCTCTCTTTCTTTAAGTAATTTAATTTTTTATATTATATTGTTTTAACATTTTTAACATTTTTACTAAAATCATTTTAATTTATGCTCTAATTTTTATTATTATTTGAATAATAATTAAATTATTATTTATCAGTTTTATTTTTATTTAAAAATTAGACAATAGTATTTTTTTTTATATATGTTTCTCTTTGTTATAGTTTTTACCTAACATACTTTTATTTGTCTTTTATTTTGATGCCAAATTTTTATTTAATTTCAATTTAAACTATTAATAGAATAATAAGTATATTTAATTATAATATAATAATATTATAATTGTATCTATTATATAGATAGCCCTATTAATTAATTAATTATTTAATACAAATACTTCATTTTAATAATTTGATAATAATAATAATTATACTGGTACCACTGTCGCATACTTAGTGGTGGTCGCAGTAGCGTTGGCGGCGTTACAAAAATAAATGCAACCCCCGACAGACAAACGCCCGCTTAAAGTGCGTTCAATAGGCAATCTTTACTGTTCCCTGTTCCATATTCGTTCCTCAATGGTCTCTGTTAACGCTCTCTACTCTGCAGTTGGCAGTAGGCGGTTGTGGAAATGGAACACGGAACATACATAAATTTCATGTTGTCGTTTGTCTTTTGTTTTTTTTATACAAATATATTCGAGTAGTTGAGACTATCGCCAAAGCGATTGTCTTTTATCGCTGAGAGGGCAGAGTACTCTTAGTTGGTTATTTTTAAGAACGGCAACAGAGACAGAAGCTTGATAAATGGGTACATATGGTAGAATAATGACAATGACTCTCCCTTTCTCTTTTCTTTAGTGTCTGGGTTAGTCAAAGGGTGGAAGAGAAAGAAGAGGTTCATACAAATGTATATATATTTATAAAAATATATGTGTGTAATCTTATGAATAGATATGTCAAGTGGGCCGGACAAATCATTTATGCGTATATTTTCCGCATTTTTTATATTGACTGAACATATTTTTTATACGTATTATAAATAGATCAAATCAGTTCAAAACTGATCGACAAATTCGATTGAACAGTTAGCTTTGAAATTTGCTGTCAATATATGCCAGCATTATAATCATTGAGTTTCAGTCCCGACTTGTCTCTAGCATGAGATTCCAAAAAAAAATTTTCTAAAATATATAACAAGTTTTGGTAAATCAAAATTATCTGCAATGGCAAACAGCGCTAATAGGTGGCAGCTTAGCGAGCATATATCCAAATATCCCTTACGCAATTCAAGTCATGGTGCAAATAATGCACGGGATGCAAATATCGAGGAATCGGATAATGAACGACGTCGTGACTATAAATATGGTAACTTTTGCTGGCATTTTAGTTTAGTAATGTTAGTTTGTACATTGGTCATTGCATTAATGTGGACGGTGTATCTAAGCGTTGACTATTATGCATGTTCACCGGAACAGCGGTTTGCCAGATTGCGTCATGATTTTGTTAACAGGGAGCAGCGCCGCCAATTGGGTGGTAGATTAAATTTAAGTCCCATTGAACAGGCAGCAAATGACCGTTTGATGGCTATTAAAGAGTTAGATGAGAAATCACACTCTATATGGAATCAATATCAGCCACGTCCTCATTTTCTTAACAAATATCACTTAAATGAAACGGATCTTTATGCTGTATTGCGTAGCATGCCCAAAGGTGGATTACTCCATGTACATGATTCGGGCATGTATAGAATCGATTTACTCATTCAATTGACAAACTCATCTGATCTATGGACATGTGTTGGCATTGATGGTACCTTTGAAGATTTTCGTTTTTCAAAGACCTATCCACAAACTGCTTCCAGTGATGAGTACAAATGTAACTGGATGTTAATGAGTACATTTAGAATGCAAGAGAAATCTGTTTATGAGGCCAAACTACGTCAGAGTCTATCCTTCAATGTTCATAGCTTTAAGAATTCATCTCATGTGTCGAATCATATGAAGCGAGCTCATCGCTTGATACATGGACTAATCACATATAGGCCACAGTGGCCAATATTTCTGAATGCTATGCTTCAAGATTTTTATGCTGATGGCGTTAATTATGTAGAGCTGCGGTCATCGCTACCAGTTGTAAGTAATAAGTTAAAATTTGTTAAAAATTTAATACCTGTACTATAGTTGATATATATATTTAAAAATATCTATAGCTGTACGACTTGAAGGGTACAAATTATAGTATATTGGATACGGCATATTCTTTAATGACCACTTCCAATATATTCCGTACAACACACGAAGATTTTGTTGGGGTCAAGTTAATTTATGCACCTATAAGGGACTATAATAATAGTGTTATGACAAATTACATAATGAATGCACGTCTCCTGAAGGTAATGAACAGAGCATTGTCCCTATTAAGCAGTAGTTTCTTCTATATTTTATATATATGTATATATATCTTAGGAACATTTTCCAAGTCTATTTATTGGTTTCGATCTAATTAATCTTGGAAATGAATGTCAGTTTCCACCGCTCGGAATGGATCTCCAGCTGCTACGTATTAATAAGGAAATTGATTTCTATTTCCATGCAGGAGAATCACGTTGCACAAATTCAACATTTAGTGTACCAGATGCCAATCTTATTGATGCATTGCTTCTTGGTAGCAAGCGTCTTGGTAACCCACTCAATTTGCCATTGCATCCAGAAATCCTGAGGGCAATGAAACTTTTAAAGGTTGCCGCTGAAGTGTGTCCATTATCCAATCATTATCTACAATACATTAATGACTTTAGTCATCATCCGGCTGCTTATTTAATAGCCGCTGGATATCCCATTGTTGTTGGCTCTGATTATCCATACTTTTGGAATGCAGCACCACTAACAGATGATTTCTATGTAGCCTTTGTGGGTATCGCCAATGGCCATGCAAATTTGAAACTCCTTAAACAGCTTGCCATGAATTCCTTTATGTACAGTGCATTGAGTGATGACGAGAAACAGAAGGCTCTATCCAAGTGGACTAGTAATTGGAATCAGTGGATTGAACTTTTTGTTAGCCATACTTAAAGGTTAACCATTCATTGGTATTTTGCAAATTTTTTTCATTGACTTTGGATTGTTCTTATCATAAGCAAAAAAACCAAAAAAATTCTGATCTACAAATCACAGAAAATTGTATGTTATCCCAGGAAATCCATCAATAAACCCAATTATCTAAATTATCTATTTATGTTGTTCTTCCTCAAACTCAGTTCAGCTACAATCAGTAGTTTATTGTTCTTCTATTGTTTTACTTTTTTAGAATATATATATATTCGTTTAATCTTATCTTAAGTCTATAAATCAATATTGCCAATTGATTAGACATCTCGTTGCTAACTTGCGTATTGCCAACGGATAAGATCCAAACGATTCAGGAAATATTTATTATTATTTTAACCAGATTTTGGTTTTTGCTTTATTATTTAATATATTTGTATATACAAATATATATATATATTTTTTATTTTTATATATTTTTTTTTGGACTCTGACTATCTTCGATTACTTGTAACACGTGTTAAATCAAAGATAATGTCAGGCACTCAAAGTAAAATTTTACTGTTTCAGATAAGAGCACACGATATACAAAACTGGACAACAAAATTGGACAGTACCAACTGCCTGAGACTCAGTCGTTGTACGGACATTGTCGCGTCTACTCGTACAACATCTAAAAATCTGCAAGATGCAACACTACAAATTAATCGCTCTATTGAGCCTCTGCGTGTGTCTGGGCCTGGGCCTGGTTGAGTCACGCATACCGAACAAAGATCTGTTGAAAACTAGATATGTTACTCTGCAGAATGGTAACACGCACGTGGAATCTTTGCTAGGTAATAGCCGTCCCAGTCCGGACACATATAAGACAATACGCAATGCCTTTTTCCATTATGAGGAATCCAGAGCATTGGGCTACGATGTGGATTTGAACACACGGGAGCTACAGGCCAACGAGACCATAATGAAGGCCAAAGTAAGAGAGTATGAAGAGGGTGTGATTAGGCCGCATCTTTTTAATCCATCACAGCATATTTTCGATGTGCTGGAGGCCATCAATAAAACCGAACTCTTTGATATACTCAAACATATGCCAAAGGGTGCAGTTCTGCATGCTCATGATACGGCTTTATGTAGTACACAAGCAATTGTTAAGATGACATATAAGGATAATCTTTGGGTTTGTCAGACATTTGGTGATTTGAGCGCTTCCGCTTTGCGTTTTGCTAAGGTGAAGCCAGAGCCATCGGTGGAACTACATTGTGATTGGACTTTGCTCTCTGACGTGCGCAAAAAGTTTGGAGCTAATAAGGTCGATGAATATTTGAGTGAACGTCTCACATTATATCCAATCAAGGACTTTCAGGATAATAATGCAGCCTGGAGCAAATTTATGGAAATTTTTGCACTACTTGATGGCTTGCTAATGTATGCACCAGTCTGGGGTGAATACTACTATACAGCTCTTGAGGAGTTTCTGGCTGATGGAGTACAGTATCTGGAATTTAGAACCCTTCTTCCAACGGTAGTTAACTAATTAACCTATTCTAAACATTTGCCTTATTAATCTCCTTTTTTCTTATCCAAAAGTTATACGATATGGATGGTACCGTCTTCACACCACTGGACACTGTCCGCATCTATGTAGAGACTCTGACAAAGTTCAAGGCGGATCATAAGGATTTCATTGGTTCACGTATGATATATGCTCCTTTACGTAATACTGATGCGGAAGGTGTAAGAGGTTATATTGAAGTCCTTAAACAAGTTAGGGTAAGTGATTTCACAATAAAAGTAAATTAAGCCATGAATAATATAACAACTCTCCACTTGCAGGCTGCTTATCCGGATTTCGTTGCCGGCTTTGATTTAGTTGGACAGGAAGAATTGGGACGTCCGTTGAGCGATTTTGTTGATCAATTGCTGGGCATTCCAGAGGATGTTGATTTCTATTTTCACGCTGGTGAAACGAACTGGTATGGTTCCAGCATTGATGAGAATCTAATCGATGCACTATTACTGGGCACCAAACGTATTGGTCATGGTTTTGGCCTAGTCAAGCATCCGATGGTATTGGATATGGTTAAGAAATTGAATGTGGCCATTGAAGTAAATCCCGTATCAAATCAAGTGTTGCAGCTAATTAGCGATTTCCGTAATCATCCCTGCTCACTATTCTTCGCTGATGGTTATCCTGTTGTGATATCATCCGATGATCCATCTTTCTGGAAGGCAACACCACTATCGCACGATTACTATATTGCCTTCCTTGGCATTGCCTCACAACATGCTGATTTGAGGCTGTTAAAGAAACTTGCCCTGAACTCAATTCAATACAGCTCCCTGACCGTTGAGCAAAAGACCGATGCATTCGCCAAATGGCAGGTCAAATGGGATGAGTTCCTGGACTATGTAAACAAAGTGCCAAAGAATGATGCATCACCCAGTCAACACCTCGATTGACTAGCACGGGTGGTGACAGCCCTTCTAGTTGCGTTTTCTCTACTGAACGCTACTGGTCTCTGGCGCTAGTCAAGCTAACCAACTATCCTATATGTCTATCCATTTATCTATCGGAAACCATCCTACTAAACCTGTCCAATCCAAGACGCCAATTAAACGACTTAACTAGCATATCAAGGACATATTTATATAGACTTTTGCAATCCGCCATATACTCAGTCCTTAAACGCTAATATATCAACTAAACGCTAAAACACGTCAATGTATATATATATAAATATATATATATATATTTATATATATGTATAGACACACATATGCACACAGATCATACGAATCAATAATCGCATATTAATATTTGTATTGTAAGCTAATTAAAATTGATTAGTGTTAAGCTTTAGCGTTAAGTTTATCCTTTGCACTCGACTTATGTATGCTGATATTGTTTATAAGCTTTTTTTACAATTGTTTTTTGTTTTTTTTTTGTATTATTATTTCGTCTGAACAGATTTTGTACTAAACTATTTGTATTTTAAATAAATAACGCGGCCTACAAGGGCACAAGGATGCCTTTGGTAGCCCGCTAAAAGGAACATAAGGATAATGCTAATGAGCTATGCAATCAAGCATAAACATGCTTGACGCTTTCTAGAGATGACAGCTTGATCTCTATGATAACTGATGAAGGAATTCAGGAAAGTATAAACTTATTAACATGTGAAGAATCGAAAGCAGTAAATATATATGTATATATGTATGCCGTTATATATAAATATATTAACCGATCGATAGTTCTCATGGTTACATCTCTAACTGAAATCTCATGGAATGCAATTGGCAGGCAGACATACGACCAGGGCATAAATCTCTTAGCCTGGTTGCTGCTGAGTGCACAGAAAAGTGGTCGATGCTTAATGAATGTGTGATGCCATCCTAAACATCCTACATTCCCCCACCTAAGCCAACTACTACCCAGCTACTCTCTTTTGCCCTGTCTCTCTCTACCTTTACAGTGCTCTATCAATGGTGCCCCTTATGAGTGCTTTGAGCACAGCTCCAAATGTATCAATTTTACGTGTTCCTGTTTAGTGGTAGAGAAATGGAACTGTGGCAATGTAGCACTGTGGCACTGTGGCACTTTGGCACTATGGATCTGTGGCGGTGGTTCGATTTTGATTTGGCACACGTAATGAGCAGAGTTTTATGGGCCAGGGTAAAATGCATTCTGGGATTGGGTTATGTTCAGTGGGTTTGATGGTTTGAGGGTTTAGTGGAGCTCTTACGGCTCGCCGAATATGTATGAGACCATAAAATTGATGGGTATGTGTGTAAAGGGCGCAAAATGTTAGCAGCATCGCCAATGCCATTGCCACAAACAGTGGCAGCCTCATCAATTTGATGAGGGGCAAAAGGCATGGTTACATTTAATGTGGTGTCAAGGGGGAGGCGCGGGCATAAAAATTCAGAGCAATTCACATAAATAACTAATAAAGGCCGCATATAGTTCACGTGAATTGTATATGTGTGTGGGAATTGGTTGTATGGGTGTTGGTCCATGCTTCGCGATAATATATCAGTGTGTGTGTGTGTGCGTGTGTGTGCTTATAATATGAAAGTGCGTGAGTTGTGAAATAAATTGTTACTATATTGACAAATTCACAAGTATTCACTGACTTTCAAATCAAAAGTTAAAAGGACAAAAAATTTAAAAAAAATTCTTTTGTCTAAAAAATTCTTGTCAAACTGGATGGCGTTACTAAAAGGAAGCTTGTATAGGGCAACGCACCGATACATATCCATGAAAACAGGTGAATTCAGTAAGATAAAGTACGAAAGAAAATCGATGACTAGTTGCCTAAGAGATACAACACCGGAGGCCTATAAAACATTGCGTCATGTTATGGTACATTGGGAGCGCTCTTCCAGTTTGGGCAACAAAGTAAAACTTTCGGAACAGGAATTGATAGCAAATGAGGTTATCATGCGTGAGAAGATGAGGGAGTTAAGAAAGGGTAATATGGATCCAGCCAAATTTGCACCAAGCCAACATATATTTGAGGTGCTGTACAAAGTCAAATCCTCTCGATTATTTGCAATTCTTAAGAAAATGCCCAAAGGTGGTATTCTGCATGCACACGATACGGCTCTATGCAGTACAGATTTTCTTATTGGACTTACATATCGTGATAATTTATGGATTTGCACTAAGGAAAATGGTGAAGATGCTGTGGCATTTCGTTTTTCCAAAACAAAGCCTACCATTAAGGCAATGGCTGAATGTAATTGGGAACTTATGTCACAGTTTCGTCAACGTCATGGGGAAAAGAAAGTTATCGAATATTTACGAAAACGTTTCAGCATGTTTCCACTTTCTAATTTTGAATCGAATAATCAGGCATGGAATCATTTTATGAGCATTTTCATTTTACTGGATGGATTGCTACTATATGCACCCATTTGGGGTGAATACTATGCGAATGCATTAAAGGAAATGTATGAGGATGGTGTACAGTATTTAGAATTAAGATCTCTACTTCCAGATTTATATTGTATTAACGGTGAGCAGTTAACAAGCACAGATACAATGAATATATATAAATCAGAAACGGAACGTTTCAAGGCCGATAATCCAAATTTTATTGATGCCAAATTAATCTATGCACCATTGCGTGGAGTCGAGCCAAGTGTTTGCGAGGAGTATATAAAAAAATGTGTTGACTTAAAGGTATCTTAATTATTCATCATCAACTCTAGAAATTATATTTAAAAATTAATTAATTTATCAAAATATTTTTATAGCAAAAGTTTCCTACATTTTTGGGTGGCTTTGATCTAGTGGGTCAAGAAGAACTTGGACGTACATTACTAGAACTGGTTGACCCACTATTAAAGATGCCAGAAGATATAAATTTTTATTTTCATTGCGGAGAAACAAATTGGTTTGGTACATCCATTGACGAGAATTTAATTGATGCTATACTTCTTGGCACCAAACGTATTGGGCATGGTTATGCCATAATAAAGCATCCTGTAGCTATGGAATTGGTTAAAAAATTGGATATTGCCATTGAGGTTTGTCCGGTGTCAAATCAGGTTTTACAATTGGGACAGGATTATCGCAATCATCCGGCTTCTATGTTAATAGCAAATAGTGTTCCCATTGTTATTTCTTCAGATGATCCATCATTTTGGCGTGCAACACCATTAACCCATGATTTTTATTTTGCATTTTTGGGTATAGCGCCGGTTAATGCTGATTTGAAGCTTCTCAAATGTTTGGCCTCAAACTCTATTAAATATAGTGCTTTACCAATGGATGAAAAGCAAAACGCATTCGAAAAGTGGCAAAAATTATGGGATAAATGGATAGAGGACTTGGTTAGCCAAAACAAAAATAATAAATAAAAAAAATAAAGTAAAAAAATATTATTAAAATTTGGTTTGGAACCAAAAAAAAATAAAACCGAAAACTTTTCTTTATATATATATATATTTCGTTTTAAAATTTATATATATATATATAAGTTATTATATATATACATATATAATATATTTACCGTTTGTAATTCCCTCAGTTAAGTTATTAACTTGTTATTTTTTTTGCATTTTTGTTTTTTATTTTTTCTTTTTTTGTTTTTTTTTGTAAGTAACTTACATCGACATCGATACAATTGATATGGGTTATGAGTATGCACAAGCTTGGTGTTCACATATACATATACATATATAGATATACATATATTTATCATTAAATTATAGCCATATAATGCAGATATTTCTCGGGATATGTTTTATTTATTTTTTTTTTTTTTTGTATTGTTTTAAGTTTACACAAGCTGCTGTTATTCACAGTTTAACTATAAATAAACAAAAAATTGTTTTCAGATATGTTTTGTTTTTTTTTTTGGTTTTACATTTAAATATATATATATATATATATATAGACATATATACATATATATATTTTATAAATATTTGATTCCAATTTGAAAGTTAGCTTGGACTTTGTAGGTAGGTTTTGCTTTTCTCTATGTGGAGCTCTATTTAGCATTTGGTAATTATACTAATAAATATGTTTGAATTCTGTATGTAAACTGTTTAACTGGTAAATACATTTAAGCAGAGTCTTGAATACACTTATATAAGCATCTGAATATATATAGCACAATAATATATATATTTATATATATCAACATACGTAGACAATTGAACTTTTTGAATGAGACTATCTTAGATCAATTTATGCTTTATATACCAAATTGCCTTATAAAGCAAGCCATTTTTATTGTACATCCAATTATATATTACTATATATATATATATATATATATTATATATATATTAATTTAATTATTATAATCATTGGGCAAATCCTAACGATCATTTACATTCTTTAAGCTGTAGACAGATTTACTTTTTTGTTTTGGGTTTTCTTATTAAGTTACCAATATTATTGAGAATTTTTATTTTCAATTCTGCATTAAGCATATTTTTCTGTATTTTTTTTTGGTATTTTTCTTCTTTTGTATTTCTCTCTGTATTTTTCTGTATTTTTTCTGTATTTTTTCTGTATTTTTTCTGTATACGTGCTCGCAAAAATATGAATAGAATATTTAAATATTACTTTTCTTTCTTTTTATTTAATTTATTTAATTTTGCATTTTCCTTTTTGTCATTTTATATTGAGAATTTTGTATGAAAGAAAGATTACAAAATACAGAATATATATGTGTGTTTGTTTTATTTTATTTGGTTTTATATTTTTTTGCCCAGTATTTACCATCTGTGGTTCTTTTGTGTTATATGTGGAGACTGTACTTACATTTAATGCTCGATTAGCTCAAATCCTAAAACCACTTTCCATGCCAACAACTACTTTAGCTATCATTTTTACAAGCTTACTTACTTACTTATTTTGTCTCTTTTTATTATTATTTTTATTTTTATTTTCATATTTTTTTTTTTTTTTGCATTTCCTCTGCACTCTATGCCATACCACATCCACTCCATTATCCTTTACCATCATCACTATCATCATCCTACTTTCTGTCATCTCTATTAGTGTACGTGTACGTTCCCAAAAAACAATATATTTATATCGCTATGCTGTACAAATCTTAATTTCTAGCGCTCAACTGACCATATTTATCGCATGCGAGAATAATGTTGAAGTCTCATTTTACGCTATGTGCGTTTCCATCGTTCCTGTTGCTTTTGCTGTTTCTCCTGTTGCTGTTTTCGCAGTTTTTCCGCTTTCCAACTGGTCTCACCCACACTTAATGGATAGGGTATTATATCGGGTTGTTGTTCCGAAGATGTGTTGTAATCGTTGCTATTATTATTGTTGCTGTTGTTGTTGTTGTTGTTGTTGTTGTTGTTGTTGTTGTTGTTGCTGTTGTTTATGTTGTTAGCGACATCCATAGCATCCTCATCGCTCTCTGCTTTTACCCCAGTCTCCAGTGATTGCCCAGCGACATGGCCCATATCATTCTCGGTTGCATCATGCATTACTGTCAGCTCATTTTCTATGCCATTATTTTCGTGGTAATGTTGCTTTTTTTGTTGTTGCTGTTGTTGTTGTGCATGTTGCAAATTATGCTTGTTCTTCCTGTTGCCATTGTTATTATTGTTGCTTTTGTAATTGTTGTAACCATATTTGCTTGTATTAGCCACGTGGTTGCTGATATTCACGTTGCTATTACTGTTGCTGTTGCTGCTGTTATTTCCAGCGCTGTCATCGCTGCAATACTGTTTAAAAACAAAAAAGAAAAAAATAAAGAGAAGTTTTGAGGGTAGAAATTTTAATGAGATTTCATGCATAATAAATAAGCGCATTTTCCGGCATTTAAAAACTTTTTAACTAATTAAATACGTATATATATACACCTAATTGATGAGCGTAAGTAATCTATTTGATGGACAAAAAATCCAAAATATATATAATAATATATACAGCTTAAAACACATATGGACAGTAAACAAGAAATTTTGCGTCTGTGTTAAAAATTAAATTTTAAATTTTCCATTTGACGATAAAACGTAAATTTGAAAACAAATTTTATTTTTAGTAAAAATAAAAATTTCTTGCTTAAATAATTTAAGTTAACAACATTTTTTCATTATTATTATAAAATTAATGTTGCCCTTGGCTACAATTTATATATTGTGCTGCATATATATATCTCAAGGAAAATAAATAATTTTATATATTTAAAGACAAAAAATTGACAAATTAACTTAAAACTATTTTTTAAACATTATATATAAAAAAAAGTTTAAATCAAAAAACAGAAATTTATACAAATATAACATGTATTACAATAATAATTAAATAATATAATTTGAAAAAGTTTTTTGTTTTCTAATATTTCTTTTCTTTGTCTTTCCACTCACTTATTATGAAAAATATATTAGTAATTAGTTTCCCTAGTCTAACAAAACTTGTGGTAAATGAATGTGACTCGGATCTGAATATGTTGTAATTTTGATATTAATTTGGTACATTCGATGAAGTGGTTACTTCTATAGCAAACTGTATTTATATACATATATATGTATATATATTATTATATTAAAATGCACATTTACTAACAAAAGAATGCATATTTGCATGGAGAGTAATTCCTAGCTATGCAATAAATGTTATCAAATATATATATATATATATTTGTTATAATAAACATATATTACACACAAGCATTCATACTGAAAACAGATCTATATAATTTTTGCATATACTATATACTTTAACTTTAGTTAGTTTATCTTGAATAATACAAGAAAATACTTATCGAAAACATTGCTGAATAAATTCTCTCTCAGCACTTACTATTTTTCCAACCTACTTATATACTTTTATCTTCAATTATATATATATATATATATACAGTATATACCGGTTATAAGCAAAACCTATAATGCAGAAATTTTTTTACTTATATTCGATATTTGCTTTTAAGCAATCATGAGTAATATGCCAATACGTTGTTTTTAAATGATTATTATAAAATAAAGCAAACGCTTAGAAGGTTATTTAAATTTAGATTTTATGCTGTTCGTCAGCTATAATAATATTAATATTAAATATAAAATGAGATGATAAATTTTAAAATTGCTGTCCTTCAGCTTATAATTTGTTTAAATCCGATAAAATTTATATGAACTGATACCAAATCAACGATTTTTTATTTGTTTATACACAATATTTTCTTATATACAATCAATTGAATTTATGAGGCTAAATTTAGTTCTAAATAGTTTTATGATGTTTAAAAATAACATAATTTGGCTTTTAACCAATATTTGCTTATAAACTGTACACCTTATAACCGATATATACTGTATATATAAATTGTTCATTAAGTTCTAAACATATTCAAGCTGAACTTAATCGTGTAATTGATAAGTTTACTACATTTAACGTAACCTTATTTTATAACTCATAATTGTTATCATTATATTATATTATTAGCAAGGTGTAAATAAATTTATTATGCTAGATTCACAAGAATTGGGCTGGTATATCAGGATTGTATAACAGATAATACTCTGATATAATTGTAGCACTCAAAGTATATCGCTAAAATGCACAATGAATAAACGCGAATAAACCACACAGATAAGATAGAAACCACAAGTTTCTCCAGTTCTTTGGGGTCTATAATAAGAGGAAGCTAGTTGTTTAAATATAAAAATAAAAGAAAGAAATAATAATGATAAACAAAATATAAATTTTAATGGTTTAACAACATTTTGTTGTTAAATTGTTATTTTTAAATCATGTTAAGATAAGGGGTAACTTGACCAACAAAAATTATTTGATTAGTTTCAAATCCGAGTACTTAAAGAAAAGTTATATGTATATATATATATGTAAAATATGAAAGTGTATTTAATATATATATGAAATTTATATAGTTCATATTATCTGATATGGTTATTCTTATGCTAATCAAACAAAGAAATTTTATAAGAATATGATGTTGATATGCTTTTAACAAGATTAATACTTATTTTTGTTACTATGGCTGGACACCTAGTGATCTAATTAAAGCTTTGAACCGATTTTTAATAGATAATACTTTTTGATTTCAATATAATATTGTGATTAATAATCATCAGCATCATTTTTATGATCATATGACCCGAACGTTTGTCGTTGAACATACTTAACCTTGAACCTGACCATAAGCTAATAAAAAACAATGAGTGTCTTTATCAGTTAAACATATAATTAAGTATAGTCAGGGTCAAATAGACGACAAACTTGATTTATACTAAAATAAAAGTCTATTTAAAGTCTAATTACACCTATTATCATATTCGATTTATAAACTAAATAGCAACTTTATTTCTACAATTTTTTCTATATATAAATTCAAAAAGTTGCTGGAAACCTAAAAATATAAAAATTGTCAAATAAATATAAATAAATATATAGCTCTATAAAAGCTCAACGACTTAAATAATATCCTATATTCAATGTAATTGTAGATTTGGTATTGATTAAATTAGTTCAAATCTTGAGTTTTCTCTATGCTGTTCATAACTTTAGAGAAAATTTTCTGCTACTTGGCGAATGTTGTCAAAGTTATGACTAGTTATTTCTGATCAAAATTTTCTATATAATCTGTATGATATTAATTATATAACTGAATTTTGTTGCAGTATTATTATACTAAAATAACCTTGCGTGGTATTTAATATTCCATAATTGATTTTGAACACAGCTTCAACTATGAGTGAAATGTATTTTCAGCTCAATCAAGCTCAGATTTGCTTATAAAATCTCGTTGCTTTCGCAGCTTGAATCAGTCATCAATTGGACGTCTAATCATTGAGAGTAAGAGCAACATGAGCAACAATATGCGATCCAAAGCTGTGCCTAAGACAAAGCAAACGGCTCGCATTGTTGTTATTGGAGCTGGACCATCTGGTATCGCTACAGCTACACGTTTATTGGAGCAGGGATTTAAGAATGTGAAGGTATTGGAGGCTGAGAATAGGATTGGTGGACGTATTAATAGTGTGCCATTTGGTGATGGTATGGTGGATAAGGGTGCACAGTGGTGTCATGGTGAAGTGGGTAATGCGGTTTATCAGCGTGTGAAGGATTTGAACCTTTTGGATAGAACTGGAGATGCAATGAAGGCTGTGTGTTTTGTGCGTTCCAATCGAGAGGTTTTATCCGAAGAGGATACATTTTTGTTGGGTGCTGTTGCGGAAGCTGCTGCTCCAAGTGGGCCAAATGAATGTAATGGTTCTCTAGGACATCATATCACTGACAAGTATTGGGAAGGTATAGAAAAGTTACCGCTAGTTGATCGTACTATTGCCCAGGAATTGCTGGACACACTCAAGAGATTCAGATGCTCTTTTACTGCTTCGGATCATCTTTATGAGGTGTCACGTCGTGCCCATATAGAGTTTGAGAATTGTGACGGTGAATTCCTGCTCAACTGGCGTAATAAGGGATACAAAACCTTTCTTAACGTCCTTTTGAATGCCAAAGCAGATCAAACGGACGATCTTGGTGTGCTCAATGGACGAGTGCAACTTAACAAACGACTTTCTGAAGTCAATTGGGAGGGCTCCAATGATATAATTCTACGTTGTTGGAATGGTGAAGTACTTACAGCAGATCATGTGATCTGTACGGTATCATTGGGTGTATTGAAGGAGCAGCATGAGAAGCTATTTGTGCCAGCTTTGCCTGCTTCTAAAGTGCGAGCTATCAAAGGACTTAAGCATGGCACAGCTAATAAATTTTATTTGGAATACGCTAAACAGTTCTGGCCAGAGGATTGGGTTGGTGTCAATTTCCTTTGGATTGAAAAGGATTTGCAGGAGCTGCGAAGCACTAACCGTTTTTGGTTAGAGAGTGTCTTTGGATTTCATCTGGTGCTACATCAACCACGTCTTTTACAGGGCTGGATTATTGGTGAACATGCACGCTATATGGAAACCCTTACCGAGGAAGAGGTACTTGAGGGTCTTCAATGGCTCTTTACCAAATTCCTACCATTTGATATGCCAAAACCAATAAACTTTCTGCGTACCCAATGGAATTCAAATCCCAATTTCCGTGGCAGCTACAGCTCACGTACACCCTACGCAGATGAACTACATACTGGCCCCTGGGATCTAGAGACTCCACTACTCGACTCAGCCGGTAAACTTAGGGTACAGTTTGCAGGGGAGGCTACAAACAAAACACACTTTTCCTCGGTGCATGGTGCAGTTGAAACCGGTTGGCGTGAAGCAAATCGTCTCAACACCTATTACAGTGGGATAAGTGGCATATAATGTGGGTGTATCAAGTTTATTAAACATTGGTTATTGTCTAAACACAACAATAAGCAATTAAGCACAAGGCGAAACTGTTACAAAATGTTTTCTAGTTTGGTATAAATATGAATATCATATAATTATCTAATTCTCGGATTTACACTTGAATATGATCAAGATAAATTAAATAAACTAATATTTCATTTTAACACTAATATATTGATTTCTTTATTTATGTATAAACAATTGAGGGTTAATATAAAAAAAAATATCTTTAATGGAAAAGATTTGCTGCTTACTTGCAGAATACTCAAATTATCATAATTGCTTTTTAGCAACGCTAGAAATATTCAAATGGAATTTTCTACTGTTAACTTGCCAATGAGGGAGTAAAATGGTTTAAAACCTGACTTATTAGTGAGCAACTTATAAGTTGAATAACTTATTGCTGTTTATTTCATATAGGTATAGGCTAAAGGAATCTATTTGCTTTCGTTGAATCTTTTTTCAAGGATCTCGGTTGATTAAAACTTCTTAAGAGATCTCGATTCCTTTAAATTTCTTAGCTCTAAAATTGTTTCTTTAAATCCTATTTTTAAATTATTTACAACTTTTGCAATTTAATTTTGCTAATTAAATAATGATATTAAAGTATTTTTTATATACAAATAAAAAGAATTTATATAAAGTTTTTTTTTAAACTAAGGCGGCCATGGAGAAAAAAAATATTACCTTATGTGTATTCTAAGGAAAAATCATCATTCATAGTTTGACTTACAAATTGATAGAAAGTAAAATAGAATTGTATCAAATCCAATGCGTGAAAAGTTAGTGTAAAAAAAAATATACAAAAATATATATATACATATTCTGTGTATATAACAAAAAGTTTTCGATAAAAGAACCGCAAAACCAAAAGCTATTAATTTGAGCTGGTATTTAGTTCACGGCGGCTTGGATTACTTTTGCGCTAATATAAATAGAGCTGTTGTTTTTTCAGTATATAAGTCAGTGTCTAGACTTTGTGTGGAGCTCAGTTAATGGCTGACCATAGCGATGACTACTTGTACAGCTACCGCAAACGTTTGTTTCCCGGGATCCGGGAAGGAAACAGTACGTATTGTTATTATCGGTACGGGTGCTTCCGGTATTGCTGCTGGTACACGACTGATTGAGAAGGGATTTAAGCATGTAACACTTTTGGAGGCGGAGGATCGCATTGGTGGTCGTGTTAATACGATACCATTTGCGGACAAGTTCATTGATCTGGGTGCTCAATGGTGTCATGGTGAAGTCGATAATGTTGTATATCAGCTGGTAAAGGATTTGAATATAGTGGGAAAGACGGGAAGTGGGTTGGATAGCATGCGATTTCTACGATCCAACAAAGAGATTCTGTCCGAAGAAACATCGAATTCTTTAAGACTGATAGCTGAGGGTGCTGTTCCAGAAGGGCACTTACAATTTGAAGGCTCATTGGGTGACTACTTAACCAAAAATTATTGGCAAGAAGTTGAAAAATTGCCAAACATAGACCGTAAGACTGCCATTGAGCTGTTTGAAAACTTTAAGAAAGGTGAATGCGCATTAGAGGGATCCGATCACTTGTTTGAGGTTTCCGGACGCGGACAATTTGTTGAAACCAAAGGTGACTTAGCAATACATTGGAATGAAAAAGGCTACAAGACTTTCCTAAAACTCCTAATGCATGCCAATAAAGATGACCCCAATGATTTAGGTATACTCAATGGACGTGTACAGTTTAATAAACGTGTTAATCAGATCAACTGGGGCAAAGCTGATGAACTGCTGATACGTTGCTGGAATGGGGAAATAATTACGGCGGATCATGTTATCTGTACGGTTTCATTGGGTGTGTTGAAGGAGCAACATGAGAAGCTATTTGTACCAAGTTTGCCAGCTTGTAAAGTACAGGCTATTAAGGGGCTTAAGCTGGGCACTGTTGATAAATTTTTCATGGAGTTTGCCTCTAAGCCTTTACCTGAGGATTGGGCTGGAATTAATATGCTCTGGATGGAGGAAGATCTGTTAGAGTTACGCGGCACCAAACGTTTTTGGCTAGAAGGTGTGTTTGGTTTTCATATTGTAATGGCTCAACCCAATTTGCTACAGGGTTGGATCACTGGGGAATGTGCACGTCATATGGAAACTCTCACTGTTGAGGAAGTGCTCGAGGGCTTGAAATGGCTATTCCGTAAATTTGTGCCCTTCGAAATTCCACATCCAAAACGTTTTCTGCGTACCCAATGGTATTCAAATCCCAATTTCCGTGGCAGCTACAGCTTCCGCAGCACTTATGCAGATGAACTGCGTACCGGCCCCTGGGATTTGGAAGCACCTCTAGTCGATGTATGCAGCAAGCCTAGATTGCAGTTCGCTGGTGAGGCGACAAGCAAGACCCATTACTCAACTGTTCATGGGGCAACCGAAACAGGTTGGCGTGAGGCCGACCGCCTAAATGACTACTATAGCAAATCAAGTTTGTCATCGATTTGAATGCATCGCATCTCCATATCTTTTGCAATCTCAGCAACACTACAAAGTTCCATATCGACTACTACAATAACTCTGATTATATACTTGTTATACAAATGCTTAAATAAAACTGAACAATAATCAGAAAATCTTTGAGCTATTTAAGTGCTGGAATCACCCTTGTAGCTAAAACTTACACCTGTGGCTCTCTACCAGACCAAATCGGAAAAACTAGGAAATGGATTTTCTGGGTCGTTTCATAAGCCCCCTAAATACTAAGCTGGATGCCAACCAAGTCAAATGTTTGACCAGTAGCCAAACAAACAAGGGCCAGTGCCTGATTGTCGCCAGGAGCCCAGAAGCACGTTTCCAACTGGTCGGACACAAAAAAAAACAAAACAAAACAAGAAAAAAAATAGAAAAAAATTGAAAAAAATAGAAATGTGGCAACAACTGTTGTTGCTAAATGGCTGGCAAAGCTAGAGCAGATGTGCAAATGTAGCCCCAACTTGTTGGGGGCATTCTTTTTAGCTGAAATGACGACAGTGTCGCATATGTACAAGTATTAGGGCTATGTTGGTAATCTGCGAGTGGATATGACCAGGAGACATCCTAACAAATACTCGTACTATTGCAACTTCAACATGCAAGCAGAACTACGTTGCCTTTGCCCTCTACATGGTGGCATAAATATGCATTTTCAACATGTCCAACAGGACTTGCTCTATGTGTATATCTTTCTCTCTTTATATATATAAATGTGTGTGTTTGTATGTTTGTCTATGGCAATAGTAAAAACATTTTGCGGAATAACCCACACCAATGTACCCTGGAATCTAGGGGTTGTCCCCCGCCCCGTTAACCCCACAGGCTGTTGTGGTTATGTTGGTATGTTTTTCGCCGTTTGCCCTGCGTTTTCTCTGTGCCAGAAAAGTGCCAAACTGATTTTTACAGCTGCATTTTTGTTCCTATTTGGTTTTGCAAGTGTAAAGTGCTATGCCACACCCAAAACTGTGGCACAACTGCTTTTGTAATGTCTGTGTATGTATGTATGTGTGTGTGTGTGT
>JBAMBS010001797.1:0-15419 GCA_037044455.1 Zygothrica quintamaculata
AGCATAATTTACACAAGAGCGTCGACAGCGAATCCAACAAAAGCAGCGGCGCAGCGTACACCAAAGATCGTATTCGTATTCGGTGGCGTTCGGTTATTTTGTTTAAAGCTTTGTTGTTGTTTTTCCCCCTAGATGTTTGTCACTGCTTTCTGAGACCCATGCACATACGTTTTACGGTAGAAATTTTCGATCAGTTGAAGTTTTTCATTTGCAATGAACGGAAGCAAATCTCTTTAAGACGGACGAAATCGAAGCGGAAAAATATTATTAAAACTCTTATTTTTAATACCTCGATTAAAAACAAAACGCGCGCGCGCGCACTTTATAAAATTTATAAACGAAATTCGTAAAGTATGAGGCGTCTACGTGCTAAATAATATTTATATATAAATGCAAATACAAGTAATAATTTTCAAATGTTTAAACGTGCAACAACAGCAAAATAAATTATATATATATTTATAAATATTATAAATTTTTTTAAACAAAATGTAAATAATAAGAATGCATAAAATTCCCATTTTTTGTTTGATTGTTAATTTATCTGCATAGCTGTTTTTCTTTGTGTATGTGCGTGCGCATATAAAAGAGAGAGGCTTTTAATATTGTTGTACCCCTACAACAATGTTGCACGAGTAACTGAAATTGTTGTTGCAATGGCTGTGCTCAAATGGATAGTGTATTGCTTGATTTGAAAATGATCGAAATGAAAATGTATGTAAATGCGTCTCATTTCGTCTTCATTTTTGGCGTCTCTTTCATTCTTTTGGTTTACCGTTAGATCAAAAAAGGAAACAGCTCAATAACCACAATTACAGGTTTTCGTAATTACTTGTAATGAAATTGAGAAATCACTTTCGGGTGAATTTTTAATTGCTACCAAAAAAGAAAAAAAAGTCCGCAGTGCACTTTAAATTTGACAACGTTCGGATTTATAATCCATAAATTGTCCGTTCAAATAGAATGAATAACCATTCCAATAAATGCAGATAAAATAAGTATAAAAAATAAAGCAATTTTTTACATTTCAGGCTAATGTGGTGCATGTGTAATAAAAAAATACTTAACTCAAAATTAACGTGCCATTTTTAAAATAACTCAACTTGAAGACTCTTCGCCTGGTGCCAAAGAGAAACAAGCATTAAAGAAGAAATATAATATAAAACATGAACTAACGTTATAAATAGATATATTACAACGTGCGTGTTTTTGTGCCAAATAAATAATATTTAACCGATTTTAAGCCCAAAGAGAGAGTAATGAAAAATAAATTGAAATAAATACCAGTTAGAAATGTGACTAAAACAATCTAAGTGAATTTACCTGTTTAATAAAGAATAAAGAAGAAAAATCAACATACCATAAGGAATTCAAACAATACATCATATAACCGAGCTCAAACACGGAAAACAACTAAGCGATAAACCGATAAAGCAGGTGTGTGTGATGTAAGAAAGAAAGGAAATAAATAGATTAAATGCATTTTGCAGGCTGTGCACAAAAATCAGCAAACAAAAGGCAACTTTACCAAATGCTGTGAAAAGAGGAAATAACAATTCGCTCTTTAACCAGCTCTATCTCTCTCTCCCTCTCTATCTATGTCTCTCTTTGTGATCCCTCATATTTATTAAATTGAATGCCCTTGCGCCAACTAAGTTGCTCCCAGTTTTGCTAAGTGTATGTCGAGATTGCATTTTACTTATAGTTCTCCTTTGCCCTTTTCCACTCTTTTATATGTACGAAGTATATGCAGAAGAAAAAGACGAAATATCGAAATCTCAAATTGTTACTGTCCTCTCATCATATTACATTCACTTTTATGTATATATATACTGTATATGTATTTATGTTTTTTATATTTTTATATGAATGTGTGTCTGTGTGTGTGTGTGTGTGTGTGTTCGTGTTCACATTAGGCGTTGTGCTAATCCAAGCTAACCAACAATATTGCCATTATTCTCAGCTCATGCTTGACGGGTCAAGGCGTTTTAAGCGTAGTTCCATTAGTCCCAGCAATTGTTGTTATTTCTTATAAGTGTGTAAGATATTTGTTATTTATTACAACTTGAGGCTAAAGCGTGCAAAACAGCTGACTAAACAAAAAACAGAAACACAAGAAGAAAAAAAATATATATAAAATGTATATATAAATCCATGCAAACCCAACTTGGCCAACAGCGACGAGTACGACAAAACAAATCTAGAGACCTATGCCTAATTTAAGGTCATCAACACAATAAAAAAAGAAAAAAGAAAAAGAAGAAAAATAACAACCCCAGCAACAACAGAAACAGAAAAAAAGTTTATCACGCAAGTTTCACTGTTTTCATTTCAGTGTTCGCTTCTCTTGCTGACTTCCACATTGTCTATGGCCTTTCCATGTCAATTGTGTAGAGAATTAAAAGGCAACGGTATAGCAAAGGTAATGAACTCATACACTCTCCATATACAGAAATACTAAAGAAAAGTAACCAGTATTCACAGACGCACATTAATATTAAATACCGTTGATTCTCAGTCGAGCATACCCCACATAGGTTGCAATATAATATAATATTATAGTGTATGTGTGACTAGATTTCCTTCTCGACGATGACTTCAAGCTGCAAATTTCTAACTGTTCTCATGGAAATCCGGTAAAATCTGCTTTTAACAATTGCTTCTTCTGTAGACTGTGTGGCGGCTGTGTTCTCTTTGATTCGTTGGTTACGCACCAAAAAGAGCGCCACACTTACAAAAGCTGTTTGCTTTATTATGTCGATGATTTTATAAATAGCTTTTAGTTCTTTGATCTCATGCCAGAAAATTTAGACAGAATAAAATAAAATAAAATAAAAATAAAAAACATATACAAAATAACAAAACAGATCTTATTTTTATATTGAAATATTATGAGTATTGTTTCTCTTCTTTTTTTTTATCGCTTATTGCAGTGATAGCATTCGATTACCATCGATCAAGTATGATAAATAAACTAAGCTGCATACCCCCCCTCCTAGTCATATTATGTAACAAAGTTCTAATAAATACTTGCTGAAAAAACATTTCAGCTTTAGTAAGTGGAAAATAAATAAATATTTATATTCTATTCATTTGTTTTCTTGATAAGATATTAATTTGTTTTTAGTTAAATTTGCGTAAGAAACTGTTTTTGTTTCTGTTCAATCGAAGAGATTGCGACAATTTCCATTTATAATTATACAATATCTATAAAGTCTTACGATTTCACATATGAACATATATATTAGTACTATAGCAGACTTATTTTTGTACGATAATTCAATTGCAATTCGTTTGGAAATCAGGCCAAAAATAAATCAAGTGGCAAAACATTTTTCAATAGCATATAGATAAGGCGTTTCGTAGTGGGCGTGTCAGACGTATGTAAATCAATTACAATCCGCAAGCAACTGTAAAAAATCATTAATTAAAATTAAATACGTTAATAATTTGAAAAATTCCAACGCGGAAATTAAATATTTGTATATTTATATTTATACGAATATAAATAAATGTAAGAGATAAAATGCTGCGATGCGATGCAACGCGTAGATACTTTAGTATCTTTTTTTATTGATTTTGAGTGACATGCGATGCAGTGGGCAGCACTCAGAACACAAGCAGCATCTCTTAAATATACTACATCCATTCCTATACATAGCTGGTTTAAATAAGGAAGTAAATGCTGTATGCTTTAAATGGAATCACTTGGCTATCATTATTCAGGACCTCCCAAGAGCTATATGTGTATACATCAAGTACTTATACATATTTATATATATATATGTACATATATATATATATATATATATATATATGTATTGTGTGACAGACTTTGTCGCCTGCTTATTGTGTACAGCAAAGACATTATTTATTTATATGTACTACATAAATATTTTTTTTTGATAATTTTTTTTAAATATACAATTTTTTTGATTTATTTACGAGTCTCTTGTGTCTTTCTTTTGTCACACACAGAGAAGGAGTCTTATTGGGATTTTTTTGTTTGTTTGTTTAACATGGTGTGAAAAAAGTGTCATAATTACACAAATAAATATATATGAGCTTGTTCGATTATATATGTATGTATTCAAAAAATCAGTCGTCTCAAACAAAGGCATTTTATATACTCCTTAAGCGCCAAGTATGTTGCGGCTTATTTTTTATTTTTTTTGTATTTATTTGTACAATTTTTAATACAATGAACACTGTGTTGAATTGCAGCTTTTTGTTATTGTTAATGTTGTTCCTGTCACTTAATAGCCATGTCGATGATTTAATAGGCGCTCTTTTATTGTATATAAATAATGAACAGCTCATCGGGAAGCTCTTTAGAGTTCTTCAGGAAAATACTTCAGACGTATGAGTTAATGTACACAAATAAATTATTTTGTATATTTTAAAATATTTTAAATTACTACTTAAAAATTAATAAAAGAAAACACAACCAAATTTCGTTAGTTTTATTAAATATTTTATTTAATAATGATTATTTTACCTATCAATGACATTCAGTTGGGGTGAGGAACGATAAGTTATCATTGATGAACTCCCCTTTTTTCTACAGATTTATTTGAATATATATGCAATAGCTTAAAAAAACTAATTATTTTCTTAAACATAAACAAGTTTTGCTCATAACAATAAAATATAATGTCCATAGACGTAAATCTGCATCTGACTTAACTAATATATAATTTGTCATTCTCTTGCTAAATTTATTAAAAATTATTTTCAATAAAGTTGTGATAGAAAAAAAAACTCCAAATATTTATAATATATTTAGAATATAAAGTTAGTAGATAACTTAATCTTCAACCTAACTATGATCTAAGTATTAAAAGATTTTATGATAGTAATAAAATAGTTTTTACGGCGTATATTTTGTTTTAAAGTAGGTTGCAAAATAGGTCTAAATATAAATTAAATTTTAGAATATTTTTTTTATATATATGATTTATTTTTATGTTTTTATTTTATTTTTATCTTGAGCAAATTATATATTAATTTAAATGCGCATTACAAATTTTTGTCAAAATACTGTAGAACCTTCTGATGATAGACTGAAATATACCTTAATATTTGGTCTATCACTCACTCACCAAAAAAACAGCTAAAAATGTATAAAAATACTTTTTCTATAACACTATATATATATTCTCCATAGTTGAAGATTACTAATTATATGGGCGATATTTTCAAAGCAAAATAAAATAACTTTTGCTTAAGTATATTTAAGCTTTAAATGAAGTTGAAAATAATATTTGAAATTATTTATTTTTCTAAACTTGCATTCTTCGGGATATAAATCCTAATGATTTTACAACTTAATAATGATATAAGTAAACGTCAACAAAGAATAATAAGTTCAAACTCGAAATAAATTAATAATCACGAGTTAATGCCCACACTCTATCTGACATTTTATATATATATATATATATATATTCAAATAGGAAGTATTTTCGCTTTGCATATTAAATCTATCTGACGCCCCTAGACAATTCGTGGACAACATAAGTACTGAAATGAGTAGAAACCGTTATGGGAGGGGTTCGATATATATGGTTGGTTCCGTCTTGCGGTTTGAATTTGTTTTTACTTTTGCTTTTGATTTTGATTTTACTCTTTATTTTTTTTTTGTTTTGTTTTTTGTCGCACTTGTAAGCAATATTGTTGATTTTTCTATTTATTCATTTATTTTATTACTTTTTTTTTGTTTTGCGGAACAAAATTGTCGATTGATTGGGTTTGATTAAGCACAGACAGAGACACAGACAGACAGACAGACAGACAGACAGACAGATACTTGTACATAGTTACGAAAGTAGCAAATTCCGAACTGGTTTGCAAACAAAAGCCGATCACTTCCGCCATGGTAAAAACTATTGTTTTTTTTCTTCTTATTTATTATTTTTTTCTCTTCGTTGTTTTTTGTTTTTGTTTTTTTCTGACACTTACAAAACGCTTAACGTCCGTTTTTGAATTATAGTTGACAGCAGATACAGGTACAAACATTGACCAAGTCAGCATTCTAGCGGGTTGCACAGGCTCACACACGTAATGTGCTCAAGTGTCACGGTTACGGATTATGTCTCTATACCGCCAGCAGAGCAACAAGACATTCCTCTATATTTACCCCACATCATACCCCCTCACCACACTTCTACCATTCCACTTACAGTTCCCCTTTTTGCGTCATCGTTCTGTCAGTCATGTGTTTGAATTCAATTCTAATGCGGATCTGTTTCGCAGCTCTACTGTATATTATATTTGATTATATTTTGTACAATATATATATATATATATATATACAGATAAATATATACATTTATTCATATGTATATATATATATATATATATATTTGTATTTAAAAGATATGTTTATCAGTATCTTATATCTAATCAAATATTTTGTGTACTTTTCGTGCTTTAAATATCAAGTATACATTTATTATTCAATGTAACCTGACGATCAGAAAATATTTGATATTGTAAATAAACACAATTCCTAATTATGTTATGCTATTCAGTTAAGTTTTTAATATATGTTTCTCTTTTTGGATCGTGCTATACATTATGACGCAATTGTTTTATAGTTTTCATATTAAGGAATGAGCCTTGAATAACGCTTTGTTCTAATCCGCCACGTTTTCCAACAAGTATATATATATATATATACAAATTCCAACTACCATATACTAGTAGTAATATTTCATGTATATGTTGCAACCGCTCCTTTCAATTTGCCCAACCTAAAACAAACGAGTTTAATTCTTACTTTACATTAACTGAATGTACCACATGAAACTTGGCTAATCAATCCAGTTAATAGTTCAGCATACTATGAGCATTTTATTGATTCGAAATGGATTTGTATTATATCTACTATACATTTGCTTGAGCTCAACATACCACGCCCACTTCTAGATTTGTTTAGTTACCTAAACCCAAACTGATTTTATACTGTGATAATTGTGCTGGGGACTACCCTTAACATTTTATATATATATATATAGTATATTTAACTGATCATCAAATAGATAAGTACTTGGATTATCTGCTTACTTTTTGAACAGAAATTGGAGAAAAAAAATAAATGAACACACATGGCATAATTAGGCTTAAAAAATATATATAAAAACAAAATATCGAATAACAATTGATATGCTTTTTAATGTTACTTTTGAATATATATATTTATATCTTTTTCTCTTCTTTTCCGTTTTGTGTTTTTTGTTTTTGTAAATGCCGCCAATTGACACTTTTGGTAATGAGAAACGCTACCTTAAACGGTAGCAGGCATGTGTAGATACATTTGTATCTTTGTGTTGGTTCACAGTTCAATGGCTTCAGTTGACCAGTTTTCGGTTTTATATACATAAATAATTGTACTTTATATTTTATTATATTTTTGAGAGCATAAACAAATAAATTATTTCAATTTAGAGATTTACGATACCCATTTGAGACAAGTATTGCTGACAAGACCTCAAGACTACTCCAAAAATTCCACTCAAAGTCAGACGAATGTGAATAAGTTTTGGAAATTTCTATGAAATTTAATCAAACCCATTCGTATATTTCTTTGAATATTTTACCACCACTGATGTGGCATATGATATTATTTTTTTTTATATATTTATTATATTTGCGAAGTGTTTTTGCAACCGGTTTTAATATAACGATATTGCTGCAATTCATGGCTGGAGGCAGTTGCGAATTGCAGGGAATCAGCTAAGAACCAGCTGTTGCTTCCGTTAGTTAAAAACAAAGCAGACTTTAAAATGAATAAATGGAAAGAGCAAAATGAAATTGAAGAAGAAAGGTAAAATAGAAACGAGCTAAGTAAAAGAAAATAATAAATAAAACTAGAGATAAGTTTCTATGAATCAGTACATAAATCAAATGAATCACTGAATAATTTTTATAACTTAATAGATATGATAGTAAATATAGATATGAAACTTGGCCAATTTGAACTTATTACCAAGGCGTATTAAATAGAAAATTTAAAGTATTTACATTTTTCAAATATAATAAAATGCTTGTGAAATGAAAAGTATCTTTTCAGTTGTTTTAAGACGCAGTGTCCCTAATTTGGTCTCTCTTTCTCTTTCTGTTTCTGTTTCTGTTTCTGTTTGTATTTCGCTTTTTGGCCCACTTATTAGATGCGGGTACATAAAATATCTCAGACACAACAAAATATATATATGTATATATGCATATGTGTGTGTTTTTGAACTGATGTTTTCGCTAGCACGCGATATAGCATAAGATACATTTGTATCTTTTAGTCATGTCTGCTAAATAATAATATTCTTTATAGCGTGTCTGTATCATGTTATACCCTATAATTTGTGTTAATTGATAGGGTTGTCTTGGCTTGACTTGACTTACTATTCATATTGCTTAATATTTTATGGTATCTGCCATTTGGTTATTAACATTATCTATCTATTATTTATCTTGAGTTTCTTTTCTTCAATTTTTTTTTCTGTATTTTTTATTTTGTTGCAACGCGCCACCGCCTTTAATTTTTAAGCTTTTTTTAATGTGTTTTTATATGCACCGTTGCGTATATTTTGTATCTTTCAGATACATTTGCCTAACATTTTCATTTCTAGAACAAGTTAAAAGCGAAAGTGCAATTTATGTTGCCATTTCACACTCGAAAGGCCAAAAATAACTAATCCGTTTTCTATTTGCGTGCAAACTCATCTATCTAGAATATTGCTCCGATATGTTCAGATTGTTTTGCGGTTAACATAAGTAGAGTTAATAGAAATAAAAATTGGAATAATAAAACAATAATAGTTATTGATTGATGAAAGTATAATTTCTTTACTCATTATCATAACTTTTGATAGCTTTTGTTTGTTTGTTGCTTTTCATTCATTTATTCAAGTGGAAACACACGTGGATCTTACAGCTGTGTAACTTAATATCCTAGCTAAAACTTAGACTAAATATTAATTCCACATTTTACTGGCACAAAACGATAGCTTTATTCGTCAGACTTTTTAGGAGTATACAAAAAAATGACTTGATTGAAATAGATTTTTGTTAACAAGTTGTCAAGTTGTTAGTGCTAAGTAGACAGAGTATGTCGTATATTGAATTAAATTTATATGCGGAAATACAATGTATTTCTACATTTCTATATTTGTACATTATAAAGTATAAGATAAATATTGCTAAACAAGTTGAATAATCTGCCCCCTAGAGAGCGCTACTACTATCATGAAATATGAGACGCTCTGAGGATGGAAATGTATTCATATTCCTATTCATATTCATATTGATACTCATATGGCAAGAGTTTATCAGTCGCATTGCATTGCAAAAACATGTTAAACACTGCTAACTCATGGAGAGACTTTGACTTTGAGTAAATCTTATTAGTCGTCAATTGGCAGTTTCATTTATCTGTCAACAGCTAGTCACATCCTTAGGTGTATGTTTTTTTTATAATTTTTTTTATTGTTGCAGTTGTTTGTTGCATTGTCATTTGAGTGTGAAAAGTAGACGCATAAAATGAAATGAGTAGGCATCGATACTGCTTGAACGAGTACTTATAATTATTGTTATTTGCATACTCCAAATAAGTAAATATACCATTGAGCTTATCAGTAAAAAACATTATTGTGTCTTATCACGTGCTGCTGTTTTGCCACTTGCAATTTTTGTCACTGATTATGGGGTCATACACCATGAAATGCAATGCAATACAATCGTGCAATATATGATGGAAAGCTGTAACAATGAATGAATAAGTTAAGATAGTTTATATTAGATAACCAGTTTATTTATTTGTGTTTATTTTTATTTTTTTTTTTGTTTATAAACTTTTGGTTGTTTGACCGTGACATTGACATAGTAAGATTTTGTTTATATTGAGTGTGATTTTTATTCATTTATGCGAATTGCACAATTGATGAATAACATTGGCTTATAATGCTACTATCTGCAATTGATAATCGTTAATAATAATATATTTGATTTATATTAAAACGATTTCAATATAAATATTTCGCCTTCATGGCACAATGCAATTTGAAAGAAAAGCCCTAGACCCAGACCTAGACCCAATCCCAGACCCATAAACAGATATTTGACCAGACATGCTCATTGTTTATAGCTATAGCTATTGGCTAGTCGCTTGTGGCTCATAGCTTGTAGCTTGTAGCTTGTAGCTTGTAGCTATAAGCTTTAAACTTCCCCCGGCTTTCAAGCGTGAACTTCACTTCGGGTTAGTTCAGCTCAGTTCACTTCACTTCTCAGTTGGCAATGTAATTGCCTTGAGATCGACCGGTTGTGGTCAGCTGCAGTTGCGCACTTAACGTACCCAAGGTTAGTTTCATATGTTTTTATTTTTTTTTTTACGGGGCCTTATTTAAATTGCTCATTTCCTATAGCCATATAGCTACTATATAGCTATTTATGTTGAGGCATCTGTTAAGCCGATAAAATTCCATGCAAAAGGTAGCACTTGAGTTTAGCTTACAATTTCATAAGTATTTCAAGTGTTTGCAAATCTCACCAAATACTATAAACTATAATTGTATACGTAATAATAATATCTAAATCGCAACACTTGACTTGTTTGTTATATTTATATAGATATATATATATTTTTACTAATTTGATTTAATTCCTATTTATATTGTTGTATTGTAAACACTTGAAAGAATTTATAATACTCTGTGGCTATTGATACAACTCAACCGGGTATATAGACATTATAATATATAAATATATATATACTTTTATCATTATATACTTAATGAATATATTACGTAAGTGGATAAATTGTTTCATTGTTATACAATTCATATTCAATCAACAAGAGTAACTAAGTAGTATGTTTTTGCCAAGTAATTAACTAACTTGTCTTAAATAGACCAGAAACAATTATAGCTCATAGTGTCATAGTGTGATCTACCGAATGGAAATGAAATGCCAAGAGACACACTTTGTTATAGATATAGACATATACAAGTCGACGAGGCGTTAAATTGTAACAACTGACAGTTTACTGGCCCCAGTTAACAGATAGTTGAATATATTATAATATATAATTAAAAAGTCATAAGTATAAATTTCATTCAACTTTTACCCTTTTGGATTTCCCATTGTTCTGGGCTATATCTGTACATGATATCTATGGCAATAACGTGTAACTGAACACTTTCGATTTCGTTCATTCAAATCAACTTCATCATGATCATCATCATCATCATCATTATCATCCTCGACATAAGCAACAATTGCTGCTATTACAGCAGCAGAATCGTTAGACAGTCTGTTATTCATTGAAGTATTTTTATTGTTTTATTTTTTAGTATATTTATTATAGTGGGTGTTACTAATAGTATGCAGTCTACACTATAATATCTATATATCTATCTATCTATATATATGTTGTTGTCGTAGGTTAAGATATACTTATTGCTATTGTTGTTGTTGATGACATGAAGTTTTTCAGCTAATTAACATTATTAACAATTGTAACATCCGCTATGCCCAATGCGATAACAGTTTGGGGTATATGTGTTTAATTAGTTAGTTTGTGTTTTATTTTTTTTTTTTTTTCATATAACTGTTATAGCCCCTATTGCCCTAGCATTTACTGCTCATATCGCAGTAGATTAACAATTATATTGTTGAAATTTTTGCGATAATAAATTGTTGTACATTGAAATTGTATCTTGAATTTTTACACTGTATTTTGCGATCAATTTATGAATATTTGAATCAATATTTGATTTTCATTTTCTTTATGAAAATCATTCAGTATTCATTGAATCCATCTGATTGATTTGATCTTCACCTTAATCTTACCTTAATATCAAACTTAACTTAAATTATTGGCTATTTCTCTTTAACTTCAACTGAAAGCTATTGAGGTTATAGGTGATCAAACCAGTCATTCTGATTGGCAACTCATGCGCCTAATGAACGCACCTTATACAGTTTCAAGCTGCCCCTACTCTCTACCCTTTCACTTCAAATCAATGGGTTTCACGTGCGTTTTATTTAGTTCCATGTGATTGTTTCAACATGGTATATGAACTTGCACGATGATATCTATCGTTGGGGTTGACGTTGTAGACGCCCGACAATGGCCTGCTAATTATTGCGCTAATGGCAGTTCAATGGAGTTCATTGAAAGTAAAAGCAAAAACAAAGGGAGAGAAATAGAAAAAGAGAGAGAGAGAGAGAGAGAGAGTGAATTCTAATCATGTATAGCTTATTAATGTGAAGTACGTTTTACAGCGCTTAACGGTTAACTAAGTTGAAAAAAAGGATCGTTATTCACAATGAGCATCATCGATAGCGGAAAGTATCGGCTGCGCAAGGATTGGGCCAGCGCCTCCATACCGTCATTGGTCAACATCGATGAGCATGTGGATGGGGATTGCGAGGCGGAATGTGCCATGAATACAACAGCACCAGCGCCACCACAGAAACAATCACGTCGCAGTTCTCTGGCACTAGGGCTGTTCTCCAGCAAATCGGATAAGAGCCAGAAGCGACGTAGCTCCATAGCCGTCTCATTTCTTCGACGTGATAGCAATAAGGTAAGCTTCACTAATTTCTATTAAGTTCATAACATATAAAATATATGTTTAATTATAGTTAATTCACACTTAATTTATACCCCATTTCCATATGTTACAGAACTCAACCAAAGACTCATATGAATCAGCTGTGCGCAGCGAGAAATCTGATGGATCAGCCACGCCCTTAAACAGTCCCGAGAATGTATATAGCTCGGAAGAGAACATACGTGCCAGTTCACCAAATGAGCCTGGCAAAGTAACCTATTTTGAAGATGGAACACAATCACGTCCAGTGGTTCAAAATATCAATCCCTATGACTCGCCAAACGATAGACAACGACGTCGTCGCAGCTCTTTGCAAACGAAATTAGATCGCCATAGGCGCAAAAAAATGGAATATATCAATCAACGGAGCATGGACTCTAACATAACACACAGTGAATCCCAAAGTGACCTGACCAATGACAGTATGGCGGAGAGTGGTGCCAATGTAGGCGATATGAGAAGCTATACGAATGACGATGATGAATACGATATAATTGATCCAAGTCATGCCGAATACTTTCCACGCGAGAAACGGCATTCCTGGTGGAACATATTTGTACCCGATAATTTCAAGAACAGGTTCGCTATATATATATATAAAAATATAACTGAACAAATCATATTTCATCAACGTTATGAATATTGCTCTCTAACTGTTTTTTAAATGTTTAACAAACGCCTTACAAGTGACTAAAATGCATCGTTTGATTGATTGCTCTTAAATTTATATATATCTATATATATATATATATAATAATATTAAAATATATTTATATATAACTGACCAATGTACCTTTATTGTGTAATTGTATAAATTGAATTGAAACAAGTAACTAATCCATGTTATCACTACAATTACAAGCTATCAAGGCAAAGGCAAAAATTCTCATTATTATTTAAGATCGTCGCATTCTTTTCAATTATTCCTAGTATTTTCATTCAGAAAGCCATTCCAATGCTCAATTTAAGAGTGCATATGCTCTCTTTATACCAAATTATTGCTCATTTATGCTGAGTTGCATCACCTTTTTGTATGTATTCTTAAGTTTGAGAAGGCCTTGACACTTGCTTTGGAAATCAAAGTGAAAGACGCTCACATGAGTATTTCATGGTGATTTATGACATAATCATTACAATCGATAAAATGTTAGCAGAAAATAATGGTTAATGAATCTTTGAAGTTAAATTAGATCTGCACAGATTTGGATACAACTACTATTATTATATATATATATTTATATATATATCGCATATTTATTACTACTCCCACATTCATTAATAAAACTTTTTGTACGTCCATGAATCAATTCTATACACAGATTGAAGTTCATTATGTTTTGTCCATGACCCAACCCAGAGTATTGAACTTTGATATCACACTGTGCAATGATTAAGTCTTAGAATTAATTATAGCCAAAAAAGGATGCCGACATTTAAATGCTCTCTCAACTATTATATATTATATAATATGTTGGGCTTTGACCTTGAGGGTGTGTAATGAAAAATGAATACATTGATTCAATCCAACGATCAGTTGTATATTAAGACATATAGCAGTATCCTAAACGATTTAGAAATAGCAAATAAAATAGTAATATTTTATAAAATTAGAAATAGTAATAGAAAGAATATGTACCTAATACTAACAAAAAGTTTTAGAGATAGTCTTATATAGTAGGTTAATTATGATTAAAACAATTAATTATTGCATGATGATAACTGATTTCGTTTATATGTTTGTACTTTGATATGTTTTGTTTTTTATGTTTTGTATAATTAATAATTATTTATTTCACTTTTTCACTTTTATTTCGATTTCCATTTCCATTTTATTTTCTTTTTATTATTGTTTTCTCTGTAATTGACATTTCCTTGCAATGAATTTCTTTCTAAATATTTTATATTTTTTGCTCATTATTTTTAAGTATTTTCATCTCTTTATATTCTCCGTTCTTTTAAGTGCCCAAATTATTTGTTTTATTTTTATTTACGCTTTTTCTTTTTCTTTGTTTTTCCTCTTTACTTTGAATATTTGCTTGTTGTTTTAATTACTAGACAGCCACAGAATATTCCTAGATGTTGATTATGGAACAGAAATCTCTATGCAATTTGTCATTAATTTTGTCGACATAAAAATGAAAGAATTTCATTTGGATTCTCAAAGCAATAATTAAGCTATTGATAGATAAAAGAAAGGAAAATTAAAAACAAAACAAATATATATCCGATTCTGTCAGCCGGCTTTTATTATGCAACTAAGAAATGAGAAAATCAGAAGGTAGAGCTTCAACTCGGTACAATTAACTGCGCAACTTATAGTACAATTCAATGTCAATTGAAATTGTAAAAAGAATTAATAAAAACCTATTTACACATTGCCAATTGCCAATTGCCAATTGCTAAATGAAATGTTAACAAACGGAATGATCGTCATAAATAAAATAACCGTAACTAAAATGTCTGCACGTTTTTATAGCACGCGATAGCAAATCGATACAAAATTAAAATATTACTTTATAGTAGAAGTTAGCATATGTTTCCGATAAATTCTTGCAGATTTCACAAGAAAAACCATAAAATAAAAGAAAAATGAGAAAATATAATGAATCGAATTAATCAATAATATTTCCTACAGTTTCTTGTAAAAACTCGTATATATCCAATGTGTATATATTTGTATACATAAATTTGTTCTTCTTATGTGCTTTGGGGTTGGCTTTGAGTTTGTAGTTAAGCGTTGCCACACTGTCGCAACAGCCTCCAAAAAGCAATCTCATATGCATATTTGCACACTTTGACTGATTGGTG
>JBAMBS010001799.1:0-25000 GCA_037044455.1 Zygothrica quintamaculata
TGAGAGTTCTTAAGGATTCCTCCTTCCAGTATTGCATAATTCCTGAGGCTTGAATGCGATGTATTAGTTCATTCAAAGGCTCAGCAAATATTGAATTTGCCTGCATGGGTATGGACAATTGAAGACTATTGCCAAACACTAATCCTGGATAGAAACAAACTGCCTGTTTCTGGAATAGTTCCTGCTGTCTCTGAATGATATACCAATCAGTAGACGTCATGGACATAGCAAACGATTTGTTAAGGCTATTTCGCTGGGCATAATAAATAGTGTAATTTAAATATTTAATCTTTGATCTAATGGGATCAACTGGATGCTGTGAGCTCATCATGTTCACATAGAAGCGTTCGCTTTCCTCAAAGTAAACGTTTATTGTTGACTCGCGCAGCTCCAGAAAATTGGATATCCTACGCTCAGTAGGATGCTTCGTTAGTAGCGTCTTCAAATGGGCTGCAAAGAGGCTGCTAACCATGAGTCCCACTAGAAACAGTTGAGCATGTGTCACCCGAGGGCTGATAAGGAACTGGGCATTGATCTTAAACGGTTGACCCATTATGCCAGAGATAATACGTTCGTTGAAGAGAAGGTATGTCCAATCCAACTTCCTACTCAATAACACACAGGCAAAGCAGGTGTCCAATAGTGTAAAGATGCAATAGCAGCCTAGGAGCCCCAACACTATTCTCAAGCTGAAGAGCAATATATAAACTTCTGCAGTGGACACCTCCTGTGCACAGGGAACCATAACAAACCATTTGGAATAATCGTAAGGATATGAATAGACGCCACGTACACTGGGCATCTCAAAGCCAACCAGCGTTATGGGCAGCTGCAGTGTACCATTTTTTGTCATATTGCGTAGCATCAACAGAGGCAACTGCTGTCCAATGACAACCTCTCTTTGCAACTGCAGTGAGATATTGTGCAACCTGGCGAATTCCTGTATTAAACGTGCCACATATCCTGTCATTCGCAGCTCATTCGTTTTTCTATCACGATAAACCAGTGAACGGGATGCTATCTGATCAGGCAATGTGCGTGCCAACATACCCTGATAATTATATTGTCTGCTAAAGATGGGTCCACTGCCATTTGTGTCAATTGTCAGCCAATGTTCCACTGCATAGGGCTGCAGTTGATAAGTTATGCCTGATGCCAACAGCAATACAACATGGGGAAAGTAGCGTTTCGTTGCAATGTTAGCCAACTCTTTGCGCAATTGTGCATCTGCCTCTGCCTGTGGCAGCAATTGAATCACTCGCACATGGCGTATATTCAACAGATTTCTGGCCAATGCTTGCCACAGCTGCAAGTTGGTTGTTGGTTTCTTCGTTAAACAAATAACAGCTACCAGTTTGGTGCCTTGATTGCTTTTCAGATTGTAGTTGGATCTTTCGTTAAGGCGTATAATGGGAAAGATTGGAGTAGCTGCCTGCTGTACTTGGTCCATCTGATTGCATTCCTGCTGGCTGCTATGAGTTAACAGCAATAGTGTCTCATAAGGATAATCCTGGTAGCTACGTTTCAGTGTATCCAACAATGTTAAGCCCAAGCATGGTACATTGACCAAGAGCAGTAGCAGGAGCAACACTAGCAACAACATTTCAACTAAACTTTGCCACATGTTTGGGCTATCTATTCGTTGCTTGATTTTCATTCAGTGAAAGCTAAGCCACGATTACTTATCTCTCAGATCTAAGCTAATTACTGGCCAGTGGCCTCTATATATCTGGGTAAAGTTCTAAGTGTGTAGCTAATGGATCTACTGCTTATTTACAGTACGTTATATTCATATACGCCCACCACTCAGCGTTTAATGATGCTTTCTCTTAAAAGCTTTAATTGAACCAATTAAAGCGATTTACTAGTCGTATGAGCATTATTTTTAGTATCTAACCAACAAATTTTAAGTGTCACTAAATAAGTGCTCGATATAATAATGAATCCTTGCAGTACATTCTAAGCTTTAAGTTTAGGATAAGAGCTGGAATATTTACGTTGGTAATACATCAACAAAAAGCTTAATATATTTGCACTTTTACCATTTTAAAAAGTAATTTAATTATATATCTTATGAGCACACTTTAAACCCTTTTAAATATGAAATTCGTTTTCCTCAGAAAATTGAATCATCATTATATTTTATATTTTATACTTTTTCTTTTTTATTTCTTTCTACGTTAAAATTACATAAAAAATTTTAATGCATTTTTCTCCAAATATCAAAAATCAGTTTGTTACCCTTCTTATGGTGGTGCCCAGTCTTTAGAATTCTTGTCTTCAGTCTGCTGTGAGTCTTTCACCTCACGTACCCAGGGGATGTTTAGTGTTTACAGCGCTTTAATGATAGGTGCTGTTTCTTATTTTCAAAATACTGCAACATTTTTAAGTTGAGCATCACAATTAAAAGTGTATCTGCTGTGGCAAGAATAGCCAGGTTGACAGTATATGTTCTACATTAGTTTCGGAATCTCGGCTGATAGACAGGTCTGCAGGGTTAGGAATCAACTTGACTTGTGCTCGTTTCTATTGCGCTGGAAATCTTCAAGCTTCAATTTCCATGCATTACTCAAACCGTCTTATAATAAAAGCTTTACAGGCAGGTGTAAGAAATTTGGGTTACATCACACGTTTAGAGCTTTGTTATAGTTCATTTCTGCAAAAGGCTCTAAACTTTTCTCTTTCAGAGTCGGTGGCATATAACTTTGATTTTTGGTTGATTATGGAATGAATGCATAGCATTATATATAAAATTTAAAATAGATTTACTTATGCGATTTTTAATAAGTTATTTTAATCTTTTTTTTTTTTATTTTTTTATTAAGGAAGCCGAGGTTCTAAGACCTCTTTGTGTCCTTTATGCCAATTAAATTAAGCCCAATTGAGCGCACCGGCTAAACACTAAGGTATAGCTTAACAATTCATATAAATATAATAAATATAATAACATAATATTATATATATATAATAAATATTAAATTTGCCTCCTTCTGGGCATTCGGCTAATGAGGTTATGAGGTCGACGTCTTATTTAATATCTATAATTGTTATTGTTATTTAATGATTCATTTTTTTTTAGGTACCTTAAGTCTAATATATACATGTTATCATACTATCAATGATTGGATTTTACTATTAAAAAATGAAAAAAAAAACAATTTTTAGCCCCTTTGCCTTTTTTGTAAAAAAAGAGCAAAGCGGAGCTATTGGAAATATGCAAAATCCAAAAGTATGTAACACATAGAAATAATCATCGGAGACCCCATAAAGTATATATATTCTGAATCAGGACGACAAGACGAGTTCATCTAGCCCTGTCCGTCTCTGTCGTCGTCCGTCCGTCCGTCCGTCCGTCCGTCCGTATGAACGCCTGTTTCTCGGAGACTATAAGAGCTAGAGCAACCAAATCTAGATTTGTTATATTCGTACGCTGTACAAGTTTGTTTTTGATTTTTCAATTTCCTCCCCTGACCCCCGCAATTCGAAAAAATCGATTATTAAGCACAATTTTCAACCGATCAAATTTATTTTTGGCACAAATAATAATTAGACCATTCTTGATCGATGTTGTGAATCTGGGTAAGATTGATCAAAAATCTCGGAAGTTATACATCATCAAAAGTGGCGTTATGGGCCCCGGGGGTATAGTAGCGCGCGCAAAATAAGAGCTAGAGCAACGAAATTTGGAACATATATTTGTTATGTTTGTACGCTATACGAGTTTGTTTTAGAATTTCAATTTCCTTCCCTGACCCCCGCAATTTGAAAAAATCGATTTTCAGATACAATTTTTAACCGATCAAATTTATTTTACGCACACATCATAATTAGACCATTCTTCATCTAAGTTGTGAATTTCGTTAAAATTGAACAATAAACACGGAAGTTATACAACATTAAGTACCGCGATATAGAGCGTGGGGGGTTAAAAGGTGCGCACAATGGCTAAGTACGTGCAGAACTGTGTGTATGTATGAGTATGTGTGTGTATGGCTGTATATGTAGGCAAAGGGGCTCTCGTAGTCGGGTACACTCGACTGCAGACTTCTTACTTGTTTTTATATTCATACGTTATTTCTTTTGCTTTTGTTATATTGATAACGAAGAATTTATGTTTTTCATTCTAGGTCAAAAATTGCATCACTTACATATTCTATTCATATCATCCAAAGAAGTGTCACGCCATCTATGAAGCGATTTTGCAAACACAAAATTCATGTGCTGCTAATCACCCAATCAGAAAGAGACTTTGGGTTTCTATGACAACGATTGCATTCTTTGTTTCTGGGAATGCCATTTTGCTCTTTGTATGAATACTTATATCTATAACTAATTAGCTAAGCTTATCTATATTTATAGATACATAAAATAAAGCATGTGATTGTCTTTATAATAAGGCTAAAATAGACTAAAATATTCTATGCACTAGATATACATAAATGTGACAGATCAATAATCAAACATACAATTAAAACTTTTCATAAATAAATTGTAGGGCATTTAATTTATTTTATTTGCTCTGTAATCCATTTCATTTTAGGCAGATCATTAAATTGCTTATACAATATATATCGGTTATATGCAAAACCTATAATGCAGAAATTTTTTTGTATATATTCGATATTTCCTTTCAAGCAATCATGAGTTATATGTATACTACATATATATACTACAGGTTTAGAAGTTTACTTAAAAAAAAGAATATTAAACAGAATGTTAAATATAAAATCAGATCAAAAATTTTAATATTGCTGTCTTACAGCTTATAATTTGTTTAAAACTGATAAAAATTTATATGAACTGATTCCAAATGAACGATTTTCTATTTGTTTATACATAATATTTTCTTGTAACCAATTTTTTGCATTTACGAGGCAAAATTTAGTTCTAAATAGTTTCATGATGTTTAAAAATAACATCATTTTGCATTTAAGCAATATTTGCATATAACCGATAAATACTGTATATATCGACTCCAGGCTACTAAGCGAATTGTATTAATATATATAGTTATATATATAGTTATACTTATTTAGAAACTTTAGAAACCCTTTTAGCAACATTTTATTATTAATAAAATTTATGATATGTATTTGCTCTTAAGTTTAGGCATAAGGGTAAATTCATTTGAATCCCTTCAAGAAATTTACCTTAAACTTAAGTTTAATTCGATTAACAATCAATTCAAATAAGAATGTAATAAATGAGAGTAAGAAACCAAGTGCCAAGGCGCACCAGACCCAAAATAAGTCACCCACTTTAAATTCATGGAAGGGTTCAAATGTATACGGATCCTTGAGGCTGATGTGTCCCAATTCAATGAGAGTTCTTAAGGATTCCTCTTTCCAGTATTTCATAAGTCCTGAGGCCTGAATGCGATGTATTAGTTCATCCAAAGGCTGAGCAAATACTGAATTTGCCTGCATGGGTATGGACATTTGGAGATTGCTGATAAATACTAATCCTGGGTAGAAACAAACTGCCTGTTTTTTGAATAGTTCCTGCTGTCTCTGAATGATATACCAATCAGTAGACACCATGGAAATAGCATGTGATTTGCTAAAAGTTTTTCGGTGGGCATAATAAGTAGTGTGATTAACATATTTAATCTTTGATCTAATGGGTTCAATAAGATGCTCTTTGCTCATCATATTTAAGTACAAACGTTCGCCTTCCTCAAAATAAATATTTAACGGTGATTCGCTCAGATCCTGAAAGTTTGATATCTTACGTTCAGTAGGATGCTTCGTTAGTAGCGTCTTCAAATGGGCTGCAAAGAGGCTGCTAACCATGAGTCCCACTAGAAACAGTTGAGCATGTGTCACCCGAGGGCTGATAAGGAACTGGGCATTGATCTTAAACGGTTGACCCATTATGCCAGAGATAATACGTTCGTTGAAGAGAAGGTATGTCCAATCCAATTTCCTACTCAATAACACACAGGCAAAGCAGGTGTCCAATAGTGTAAAGATGCAATAGCAGCCTAGGAGCCCCAACACTATTCTCAAGCTGAAGAGCAATATATAAACTTCTGCAGTGGACACCTCCTGCGCACAGGGAACCATAACAAACCATTTGGAATAATCGTAAGGATATGAATAGACGCCACGTACACTGGGCATCTCAAAGCCAACCAGCGTTATGGGCAGCTGCAGTGTACCATTTTTTGTCATATTGCGTAGCATCAACAGAGGCAACTGCTGTCCAATGACAACCTCTCTTTGCAACTGCAGTGAGATATTGTGCAACCTGGCGAATTCCTGTATTAAACGTGCCACATATCCTGTCATTCGCAGCTCATTCGTTTTTCTATCACGATAAACCAGTGAACGGGATGCTATCTGATCAGGCAATGTGCGTGCCAACATACCCTGATAATTATATTGTCTGCTAAAGATGGGTCCACTGCCATTTGTGTCAATTGTCAGCCAATGTTCCACTGCATAGGGCTGCAGTTGATAAGTTATGCCTGATGCCAACAGCAATACAACATGGGGAAAGTAGCGTTTCGTTGCAATGTTAGCCAACTCTTTGCGCAATTGTGCATCTGCCTCTGCCTGTGGCAGCAATTGAATCACTCGCACATGGCGTATATTCAACAGATTTCTGGCCAATGCTTGCCACAGCTGTAAGTTGGTTGTTGGTTTCTTAGTTAGACAAATAACAGCTACCAGTTTGGTGCCTTGATTGCTTTTCAGATTGTAGTTGGATCTTTCGTTAAGGCGTATAATGGGAAAGATTGGAGTAGCTGCCTGCTGTACTTGGTCCATCTGATTGCATTCCTGCTGGCTGCTATGAGTTAACAGCAATAGTGTCTCATAAGGATAATCCTGGTAGCTACGTTTCAGTGTATCCAACAATGTTAAGCCCAAGCATGGTACATTGACCAAGAGGAGTACCAACAACATATCAACCACACTTTGCCGCATGTTGAGGCAATCTATTCGATGCTTCGTTTTCATTCACTGGCCACTAAGCCACGATTACTTATCTCTTAGATCTAGGCTAATTAGTAGCCTATATATATATATAGGGCTAATGGATTTACTGCTCATTTACTGTGCGTTAATAAATGCCAAATGCACAGCATTTAATGATGCTTTTTTTTTTTCAGCTTTAATTGAGTAAATTAAAGCGATTTACTAGTCGTATGAGTATTATTCTCAGACTTATGAACAAGTGCCAGCAAATGAATTGTAATGCAAAATGAATCCTTGTCTTTCTTTAGTACATTTTTATTTTTAAGTTTATGATAATCGGTTGAGTCTTGGAATTAATTTGTTTGCACTCTTAATTATATACGTTTCCAGTTCCTTAACGCTGCACAAAACTCAAATCTAGAGGCAATTTACTTAAACTTTTTGCTTTGTTGTAATATATTTCAACTTGTATTTAGAGGAGTTTCTGTGAAAGTTTTTAAGCTCTTGCATATTTAATTGCTCTCATGAAATATTGAGTACTTTTTTTTAATATATATACATGTATATATATATATATATATATATATTTATTAGTCCTGCAACTCGTTTTACTTACCTTCGGTAGGTGGTGTTAGCTTGGCACTTAAAAAAACTTTTCAACAACTTTGTGGCACTTCCGCTTTGAGTCAATGAATATGTCTAATGATTTCTACGTGTTAGCACTTGCAATTTGTCTGTCATATAATAAATTATATATATTATTATATATTATATACATACATGAAATTATATATGTATATATTTATCACAGTCGTATTATTTTATGACTTAATTTCATGTTAAGAGAGAGACTGAGTGAAAGAGACTTACGCATTTATTAACACTCACATGCATATCTGAATTTATATTATTCATATTCAGTTGCCATGGGAAATGCATGTAAAGCAGTTTTTTGTATTATAAAATACTCATTATTTAGTGTTTCATAGGACATGCCAGACTAATAAGCATGTTTGAAACACTTTGACTGATTGAAATTAAAATATTTCTGGTATTGGAATTCGCTGATTGAAGTAGATAATAAGGTAGAAGAAGGATTTAATAGAGATGGGCACAAACGTATCTGTTCAGCTGTATATCTGATATAGAAGGGCATATTCGGTTATATATATATTAGAACATTAAAAGAAATTCTATAGAAATCTTCTTTAACAGCAAAGAGTATTTTTTATTCGTATTACTTTTAATCTTTGCTTTTACTTTTCTTTTTCTGGCTTTGCTTATTCTATTTGCATTTACTTAAGGCTTACGGTTGGCGGTTCCAGCTACCAGTTACCAACACTGTGGCTTCTGGTACCCAACAAGCGGCTGCTGCGTTGACATGCATTAAATTGCAAAGAATTGTTGCGAGCATAATTTATGCCAAGGCACGGCAACAACGTATGTAAGTAGAGAGAGATTGAGCGATGGATGAATGAGGGGGGATGTCGGAATGAAGGGATGGAACGGTGAAACTGTTTGGTTGCCTGTCGGTTGGATCGGTTGCTTTCAAGCTGCTGTGCAACGTGGCGTATGCGTAATGTAACATTAATTGTATTTATTTGCTTTGTTGATTGATTTTACCAAAGGAGCGACTACGTTGAATGTCCTGTACTGTATTTGCCCCGAAGCGTACATATTTTAATTTTGGCCTGGATCCGTTGAGCTCAACTTCTTTTACCAGCATTTGTTGTGGCATTTCCATTTCCTAGACAATTGCGTTTATCAAAGTCATTTTGTGTGTCATTTGCTCAACGCCCTTAGGAGCTAAGCTCCAGCCACGCCCACATAAATTAACGCAAATTTAACGAAGCGTGTATATAAAAGCAACATCTCCATCTCCATCTCTGTCTCCATCTACAGTTTCAGCTCCAGCAGTAGCAACAAAAGCAGCGGCAGCAGCAGCAGCTACAAAGAGAAAACTCTGACAATAAATTTATTGGTTTTTATCAGCAACTGCTTTAGCTTATCAAATATGCCAAGCAGTCATCTCATCTTTAGGCTTATCGCTACCCTTAGATGTATGTATATGTAGTAAAAGTTTATGTCAAATGAGTTTCATATAAGTGAATATATAAATATATACAGTAGACATAAAATGGTTACGATAAATATTCATCTTATAGATTGGAGAAGCCAAAAAAAAAAGAAAAAAATTAATCTTAAGAATATCTGATGGCAATTTGTGATGTGCTGATAAAATACTAATTTTAGGCTTTTGGTATAAATTTTAGTATTTTTAGTGTAAGTAGTTGTAGCCTAAGCTTGAACTGTTTCCTTTACAGGATAGACGAGAGTCGAGCATTTCGTCGCTGAATTTTGTGTAATGAGTTTTGTTGCATGCTTTTAGGCTGATATTGGCAATTTCTTGGGTGACTCTTAATTGATTTGGCTAAGGCTTTAAAGCCTCATTGGCACTGAGTGGCAGCTTAACACATAAGGACTTGAACACGCCCACACACATACACACACAGAAAGATGGATAATCGACGAAAGTTTGCCTTAGGTAGGCAAAAAAGAATAAAAAGAAAAAGAAAGGAAAAAGCCAAAACTTTTTCAGCTACTTGGTATCCAGTTGTATCCAGAGAAGGTATCAAAAGGTTTTGGCCTTATACGAATTTATTCACTTTTGACACTACGCATATGTCCTTAGTAAAAATGACAAAGCACAGGCATATAAAAGTTTTCTGTTAACCATAGGCGAACTCGTTAGGGACGCAAATGATTGAACGGATTTTCAGTTGGCAAATTCCTTATTTTTATTTTGTTTTTTTTTTGGTTAAGATTTTAAAAATACTTAAAGCTACATCCATTTGTTCTTTTTTTATATTTTGGGTTTTTTTTTTTTTTTTTGGAGCAGTCAACATAAAAAGTTTCATCCTAAGCTGTTAAACTGTTTGCCAATTTTCAGTTTGAGTTTCCTCCGTGCTGGTTTTTTAATTAAAAAAGTGACCAGAGTGGAAAGCTGGTAACAGGATTTTAGCGGCAGTCATTTGAACTTTTTCACTTTGCTTTTTAATTTGCTTAAATGTTGATGTTGATGTTGATGTTGTGAGTTTCGTTTATTTTTCTGCTATTGTTGCAAATGTTCAATACATGGTATACCCTTAAATAACAATTAAAGATATGCCAAATGTTACTAACAAACAGCAGCATATAACATTGATCCTTATGGAATTCCCTAACTTTCCCTTTTGCATTTCAAGTAGTGAAAAGAAAGCAGTAACAAACCCTAAAGTGCATTATGTGGTCTGACTTCAAAGTGCATGTCAAATTTCAGCTGCAATGCCACAGTAATTAGCAGCGAGTCCTTAGAAACTGCCAGTGCTGCCAGCTCTTGGTAGAACTTTCAAGGTACCCGAATAAGTTATAAGAATACTTAGGAAATTATAAAATAGATTTGACTTGAGTGCCCTTAATAAAAATGTCTTTAAATTAGAATGTCAAAAGAGTGTGCACGTATTTCTTCTGCTTAATAATTTATGCAGACTTTTTAGCTTAGGCTAAAGTAATGTGTTTTAAAACAATCTAAATTTAGCCACCGTAAAGAAGTTTAATAGATTCAACAACAGCAATATCTATAGTATATAAATATGCTGTCCATTAACAGATTTGTATATATCTTATATATATTATAATATAGTCAGCAGTTATATAGCCAAGCAGCTGTGTTCGTTGAAGTTGCAATTAAATTGGAATATACTCGTAGGAGACAAGTATATTTTATGCAATGCTTGGTTCCATATATATATATATATATATATATATATATATGTATAAATAACAGTCTGACCACAGATGTCCTTTTGCTATGTTCACTGTATTCGGTGTACTGTAAGATAGTCAGCCAACTGAGTTGTTTTTCATTTGTCAACACATCAAGTAGCGTCAGATCGTTCTTATGTCTGTGCCTTTTTGTTTGTGTCTGTATGTTCGTGTGTGTGTGTGTTGTCATGGTGTATCCTTTTTTGAGTTAAGCATGGTTTTGTCATCCTTTTTGTGTGTGTTGGAATTGTTGGACTGATGGAAATGCCATAGCTTTTACATATTTTTCACGAATACTATTTACACATTTTCCATCTTCATATAATCTAACCAACAAACCAAAGAACAACATTGTACGGTTTTCACCCGTGTACGAGTTAGAAAATGGTTGAGTTATGCGTGAAAATTCGTGAAAAGCCGTCTGTAACTTTGAGTTGAGTGAGTTGTTTGTACATATATAAGCCACAGCAGAAAGATGTGTTGAGATTCTGGCAGCCAAAAAAAAAAATATAAATAAATAAATAACCGCATCGTTTTTCGTTTTTCAGCTATTTGAAAAATGTGTGTGAAATCTGAGAAAGTCATTGAAATATATGGTTAAAATAGGCAAGGGCTTTATTCCTCTGTCAGCTTTGATATGGGTCAACTACATGAAACCAATACATTTATTTTAAAAAGGGGACTTTCCTAATTTACCGAAACCACGTCAAGTAGCAATCACGAAATATATTAAATATACAAAATTAACCGTTATTAGTTGAATTTATGTATGGAATATCAAAATATAATATGACCTTTAAAAGTTACAATTAAAATAAAACAACTTTAAAGTTGATCTATAGAAACGTTTAAGTTAATCAATTGTTGCTGTTCTAGCAGACTTAAAAAAATATCCAAAATATTAGCTAATAGCACGACAATGAAATGAAAAAAAAAAGCAAAAAAAAATATATAAATAAAGGCAACAACAGTAATAACTCTCCCGCATAAGTTAAAGCGGCTAGTTAAAAACCAAAACAGAGAATCGCCGCAACTACAATTTGAACGAAGCGGCAAGCACGTGTATTTAACGCACGCTGATTGGTCAACGGCTTTCGCTTTTAGTTAACACAGAGAGTAATATGTTGAAGCAGAAGAACGCCATCTCGTTCTCTTACACTATGCAAGAGAGCGTCGAATGCTTGGATCTAAACTGGTTTCGAGTACCCTGTTGCTGCTGGTGTTTCTTGATGCTGCTGCTGCTGTTCTGGCTGCTGTGGCTGCTTCTACTGCTGCCGTCGTCGTCGTCGTCGTTATCGCTGTCGTTGTCGTTATTGTCGTCGCTTGGGCACGACGACTGCAAACCGATGCCAGTAATTTCAGTTGTTGTTCGGCGTTCTTTGTGTGCAGGTCAGGCGTATGCGCAACGTTTAACGGTTAACGGACAGCGCAAATTCGTAGCGCGTCCCATTCAAAAAAAAAAATAAACCAAAACGAAATCCAAAAACAGAATTCTTTTTTTTTTGTATTTGTATTTTTTTTTTCTTATATTTTTGCATACCGGTTCCCACGTAATATGCATAAAGAGTCGTTAAAAATTCGATTTTAAAATTCAAGCTTCCTGTAAAGCATCTAAAATAAAAAGAAATAATAATAAAAAAAAAAAAATAAACAAATAAATAGAAATTATTATAGCAAAAAAAAAAAAATATAAATATAAAATAAGACGACAACTTTGTGAGCAGCTTAAAAGTAACTTCGCATCATATGTTTACCAATTTTTGACGATAGTTCGCGATCTTAACTTTTGCACAAAAATTAAAAACAAAAGGAAATAGAAATAAAAGAAGAAAAAAAAATATAGCAAAAAGCCAAGCATTTCCGTTTCACACGCTCCGACGCAACAGTTACCAACCGTCATTTGTATGCAAGTGTTAAAGACCACAAAATACTGAAGAAATTATTAAAAATTCATAAAACTTGACATCGCTTAGCAAACACTACAACAAGGCAACAACAATAACAACAACAGCAAAAGAAAGAAAAAATAACTTAAGTTGTATCCCCACAAAACATAGCAACAAGTCGGCGCCAGTTGGTCAACGTTTGGTTAAGAACCTGGCAACGTATTTATTAACATTCATCTAAGCGTCAAAAAGAAAAAAAAAGAATAAGTATACGTATATATACATATATATATATATATATATATATATATATCTACGCGCTGTTGGCTTCCAAGAATTGGCAGTTAATTTTTGAAATAAAGGCAAGAGATACAACAACAACAACAACAGCAGCGGCAACAGCAGCAACAACAACAACGAAAAGTTTAAAAAATAACCGCAATACCAAAAAGCAGAAGAGACCACAACGAGAAGAGATAGCAACAGCTGAAACTGAAGCGTGTTTAAGTCAAGTAATCCGAGTGCTTTGTATATGTGTGTCTACGTGCGTATTAGTGTGTGTGTGCGTGTGTGTTAACTGTGTAACTATATACGTACAAAATTTAAAGTTAAACCTAAACCTGGATTCAACCAGAAATGGTATGTATAACATATATATATATATATATATATAAAAAAAAAAGTCAAATGAGAACTCAATTTGAAAAACAACTCAAGCAACCCACGCAAAATTCTAGCAAATATCGCGCATAGAAATTGAAATTGAAAGTTCCGCATAATTTCCAGCATAAGTTGAGAAAAATTTATGCTGAAGAAGAAGCACAAAAGAAGATGAAGAAAAAAACAAATGAGATTCAAAATCTGATTACGCGACGAGTTCTAGTTATATATATTTTTTCTCTTTTCTCTTGCTCTCTTTTTTTTATCTTATACATTGCACCGAGTTAACTTGCAGCTAAAATAAGTTAAAGCAGTAAGGTTATAGTTTAAATGGTTACTCTATTTAATACATATACATATGTATATAGGTATATATATAGATTAGTGCAAGCAGTGCACTGCTTGCATTATAAATAATGACGCACCTGGAAGCTAGTTTCTTGCATGAATTTCATGTTTACTAAACGTTTTCATTATGATAATTTTGCATAAAAACTAAAAAACTGAAACTTGCATAGATTAAACGCAAGTTTTATAGGTTTAAAGCAACATTTTTTGTTTGTTTTTTTTTTCTATGATAATTTTCAATATAAGAAATGAAAAAAATAAAGAAAAAAACTAACATATCAAGTTTGTTGTCGCTAGTTAAGATCAATTGCATGCAATTTATGAAGTTTATTGCACAAGCATAAATATACCCTTACAGCCAAGTCTGTCTAGTAGTTAATGTAAGAGTATTAAGAAATTCGCTATAAATTGCGTTGCCAAAACGCGTTGCCAATGCTCTTTTGGTCAGCGTTGTGTTTCTTATTTTGTATAAAATATGCCATACAACAATAATAACTAAAATTTTGAATTGTGCCATGCAGCTGGTGCTGCCTATACCTATATATATATATATATATATAATATAAATACCTATATAATGTACTTATATATAGTATATATATATATATATATATATATAGCTCAGTGTTGGTTTTTTTCTTTTGTGTCTTTGGCCTCATTCAGAAATGCATCTGCAAGCTACAAAAAGCAAGAGAAGAGACCGAGAGAGAGAGAGGAGAGACAAACGCATTGCTATACGCAGTGATACGCAAGTTACTGCATTTTATGGCCTGTAGGGAGAACTAATATAATCAACGCTAAAGTTAAGGGCAATGACAAAATTGCTGATAACTATCCATCCAATCGAGGCACCAAACTCCAACTTCAACTCCAACTCCAACTCCAATTCCAATTCCAATTCCAACTCCAAGTTGAACTCCAACTCCAATTCAAGCGTTCAACTGCCTGTCTACTGTCTGATCATTAATTTTATTTAAGTTTCTGCTTTAACATCTGATGGAACATTTATACATATATATATATATATGTATATATATATGTATATCTTAATATGAATATGCTGCAGCAGCTGTTGGAAAAACTTTATGCTTAGCACTTATAGTAAATATCACGATTAGCTATTAGACAAATAGACAGATAGATAGAGAGAGAGAGAGAGAGAGGTAGAGAGAGGTAGAACAAGAGAACTTTCAAGGTTAGTCTTAGTTCTTTAAGTTGCAGCTACAACTATTTACAAAACGATTTGTATCTTTCAGATACTTGTATTTCTACATATACCTATACATATACCTATACAGACATATGTATACATATATATATATATATGTATATGTATATTTACATATCTTAGAAGCTCATTTACAACGATTCACAAACGACTCAATGAAAATATTTAAGATATTTCTATATAATATTTATATATATTCCAGATACAAAAGCGAGGAGCATCAAATATTAAAAAAAAAAGAAAAGAAAACAAAAAGAAAACAGTGAAAATCTCATGGCTAAAACTTTTATTTGGCAATCGGTGGTTGTTGTTGTCATTGTTGTTGTTGTTGTTATTCCCAAAAGATTTATGTTTGTGTGTTGTATTAGCCCAAAAAGTATTTTGTATATATATATAGGTATAGCTATAGCTATAGCTATAGATATGTAGTTGTCGTTGTTACCTCTGTCTGTCCTATATCTATCTCTTTCCATCTATATCCACATATCTCTTTGCCAGGGGGGCGTTTGCTTTAGAATGCTGCTCAGTCCGTTGCTATTTATAGCCGCGTAACACATACGCGCATAGCATGTATCTTATAGATACATTCTGGCTGGCTGGCTGGCTGACTGACTGGATGGCTGGCTGGCAGGCAGGCAGGCAAAAAGGCTAAAACTTTTGCATCGACCTGCCTGCCATTTATTGCTGTTGTTCCTGTTGTTGTGCTGTGTGTGTGTGCGCGTGTGTGTGTGTGTGTGTGTGCTGTCTGGTGTGTCTGCTCATAAATATAAAATTCAAAGCGACATTGGCGAGACAATGCGCCAAATGGCCTGTTCTGTGTGTGATCCAAAGATCGCCACAAAGGAATCCACTTAAACAAAACCAAAAAAAAAAAGGTTCTATCTTCTTTCTGACTTTAAGAATCTTTCAGCAACTGAATCAGTGCAACTGTCTGTCATGCAACTCCCTCTATATATATATATATATATCTATATAAATAGTATATATTTATCTATCTATAGTATACTATATATATATATATAAAGTAATCGGAAAACTTTATTATTTGTTGCACTGCAGCAAATTGCCTTCGTTATAAAGAACACTCAAAACTTTGTTAGTTATTGCTTTCAAATCGAAAACAAGATCAATGCCAGACACAATTTTGAGGATGAGTTGAAAGCGTGATCAGATGAGCCGCTGAGGGAGACGGAGCAGCTGGCAAGTCTGCAGATTGTTTGCCATCATAGCGCATAATTGTTGTTTATATGTTTATTTGGCAGTTAAAGAAAAGCGAAAACCAAAAGACATGAAAAACAAAAGAAAAACAAAAAACAAAAACCAATAACAACGGCAACAATCAAATACTAAGCGATTTCGCTTTTAAGTTTTCCGCATAGGCAAAAAAAAAAAAAAAAAAAAAAAAAATCAAACATTTTTTTTTTCAACTGAAAAATGTGCGCAATTTTTTTTTGAGTAACAAACCTGCGACCAGTTTCGATTTTTCGATACTTTTTCAATATGTATATTTTTTTTTTTTTTTATAAACTTGCATAATACACAGCTAAAAATTGAAGAGAGTGAGCGAGAGAGCTGCAAGCAGGGAGGGTGCGCCAGTGCAACTTGCGGCAAGTGCAGCACGTTGTTGCACACAAATATTTTTGTTGCTTGCAGCTCGAGACCGTCGATTCGCTTGATTTGCTCGCCACGTAATTACGAGAAATCAAATATCAAAATATAAAAAAAAAATAAAAAAAATTAAATTAAAAAAAAAAAAATAAAAAAAAATTAAAAGAAAAAAATAAATAAAAAAAATATTTACAAAAATACAAAAAAAAAAAATAATAAAAAAAAAAACTTGAAAAACTGCAATGCGCAAATTGCAGCTGACGTACTGAAAGGTTATATATATATATATATATATATGAGAGAGAGAGAGAGAGAGAGAGAGAGTGTGTGTGTGCTGGGGAAGGGAGGTAATGACGCAGGGAGGGCTTACAATGCAGCCAGAACCGGAAAGGAAGTGAGCGTGTAAGTTACCAAGACTTTGACTTCGACTTCAACTTCGACTACGAATCGCAACAGAACCGGTTTCAGCTCTGATGACTCTCTTGGTCGGAGACCAACATTGAATGCTTCTTGGAAGCACGTCGCCATCATCAGCTTTGCCAAGTCATTCACTTGCATGCAAGATACGAGTATTTTTTTTTTTTGTTTTCTGTTTTTCATTTTTATTATTTCTTGCATTGTGTTTGTTCTTGTTCTTGCTGTTGTTGTTGTTGTTGTTGTTGCTGCTGCTGCTGCTGGTAGTGCAGCAATGCGCAGGCGCAGCACTGTTGATAGTGCGGGCGAAGAATGAAGCGAAAGCAAACGAAACAAAACGAAACGAAACGAAACGAAACGAATCGTTGCGAAGCTCGTGACAAAGCGCAATAAGAAACTTATAACTAAACAGAGGCAAAAGCAGCCTCAGCCTCAGCCGCAGTCGCAGTCGCAGTCGCAGTGCGCTGCAGTAGAAGCTCAGCAGCGGTGGCAGAAGTAGAGGCATAGGCATATGCATTCAAGAACAGTAAACAAGCAGCAGCATGGCAGACGTTTACACTGAAAGAAATTACTTATATAAATAAATATTTATTAGCAAACAAATTCTTATACAATTTCATTATTATTATTATTATTATTTTTGTTCAAATTTCTAGTTTTTGTTTTGTTTAACTAAAAATAAAGTAAACATAAATTAAGTAATAGCTCTTTAATTTTCTTTTTTTTGAGTGTTTAATGCGAAGCATGCGTAGCCGAGAAGTGAATTAAGAAAGTTCTATGCAAGTTGAGCAAAGGGTAGGGGCACAGGGGGTTGGGTAATGTACACCGCATTTTGCCTTTTTTCAAACTGTTACTGCCACTTCTTCGCCTTCTCCTTCTGCTTCTTATGCGCTTATGTGTACTTGCTATCTCTTTTCATTAGCTTTTACTATCTCCTTCTAACAAATGCGGGTGCAATCTAAGGCACTTTTCTAGTATTTTGTGCCTTTTGTTTTGTTTTTCTTCTTTTTTAGTATGCCTCACAACGCATGCGTTGAGTACTTTGTACTCTGTATGTGTGTGTGTGTGTGTGTGTGTGTGTGTGTCTTGTTGGAGGTACTTGAACCTTTCTATGTTAACAAAATGGCGTTGCGGCAGCTAACTCTAGGAGCACTTAGTTACTTGTAGCATGATATATGATTGTGGGCGATGGCAGGCAATGAACTTTTGTGGGAACACTAGACAAAAGGCTTGAGATGCAACTAAATGTTGCACATAAGAGACTTCATACCAAACACTATATAACATATACCTGGTATATGGTACCATATACCATACCCATATTCGTATTGAGGGCTTTTCAAGGAAACTTAACGAGTAAGTTCAAGTTTTCAAATTATTTCCATGGAAGGTGTGTATAACTAGCTATGTGTTTGGTTGTGTGTGTGTGTGTGTGTGTGTGTGATGCCTGCCACATCTCTCTACACAGTTAAAACCATTAATCCGCTCTGATAACGAACTGACCTCCACATACTACATAAGCTTAGCTGATTTATGTTGCGCCCCAAAAAGTGTCAAACGCTCAACTGGTCAACCCACTGCCCTCCATTTGGATACAAGTATCAGCTGGCTGCAATTCGAACCCAATCGACACCCAAATTGATAAGTTAATGTGCGGCTCACAAAACAGACGTAGCAGTTATAGCGTCGTTAGAGGGGGTGGAGGGGTCACAGAAACGAAGAGCTAAACATAATGACAAAGAGACATTCGAGAATTGCTGGCATAACTTTTGTTTTAGTCTTTTTAAAGCTGCCGCAGCAGTTTATTTATAATATTTTTTTTTATTTTATATTGTATATTTTTTTTTTTTTTTGGTTTTCCTCGTTTTATGCAGATTCACTGGGAGACGAAGATATACAAGACGTAAACGCAGACTGAGACTGAGATATCGACTGAGACTGCGACTGAAACGAAAGCAGAAAAACTTCTGCTGTTGTTGTTGTGTTGTTGTTGCTGTTGTTGTGTTTTTGTCATTGTCATTTACAAGCATAAACGTCCATGACCCTTTGGCCTGTCGCTGAGAGGCAACAAGCAGCGAGAAGAAGAAGCAGCAGCAGCAGCAGAAGCAGCAGCGTCAGCAGAGTCAGGGCTAGAGCCTGGAACAGTAAGACAAAGGCTGCGTACAGTAGAAGATAGGCAAAAACAAAATATAAAGTAGAAAGAGGAAAAGAAAAACAAATACAAAATGCACAGCTGTTGATATAAAATTTGAGTTTGAGTTTGTGTTTTGTTGAGTTCATTAAAAGCTGCTCAGACTTGATGAAATTTTGACAGAGCAGCAGCAAAGGGCAGCAAAGTCTGTGGTGGGGTAAGGTGGGGTGGGGTGGGGTGGGGTGGTGAGTGAGTATAGTAAGAAATGCATTGATTTGACTGTCAGACACAATAAATAAATAAATAAATAAATAAGTAAGTAAAGTATGCTCTAAGCAGGACAGTAATGTAAAGAGGAGAGAGGGGTGGAAGGGGGTGGGTTACACACACACACACATAACTCACACACACTTGTCTGGACTTTAAGCAAACATATAGAAACTTATGTGAGTTTCCTAAACAAATAGATAGCTTATCAAAGCATAATATATATATATATATATATATGTATATGTATATGATTTACATATGATATATGTGTATACAGCATATTTAGTTAGAGTGTCAAAGAGAATTAACTTTCTATATACACATACATATAGGGTGGTCCACGAAAGATTTGCGTTTTAAAATCGCTATAAAAAAACAATGAGTATTTATATTTTTTTTAACCATTTCGTAAACCTCAAACCTTCTACTAAATATCTGACACATTGACAATGACATTCGAAATGTCAAAGTCAAAATTATCGATAGTTCAAAAAGCAAACGCTAGATGGGCCACCCTGTATATAATAGAGCTCTTATATAATATATCTTGACAAAACTTATACTTAACTTGGCTAACTTGATATTTAGCCGAGTGTCCGTTAAGCTGAGAAAAAAAGAAAGAAAAATTTCAAAAAACACATGGCAAAAGTCTTTATGCAAGAGGTATGACTGTATGTGTTATATGTGAAAGTTAAAATGAGAAGAAAAAAGAGCTGCTAAGCTGCTTAGTATATACTAGTATATAACTAACAAATACATATATATATATGTACATGTTAGTAGTTTTCTTCTTTTATAAATTGAAGCTTTATTCTATTATATTTGTTAGTAGTAGTATTAACTGTAGCTGTAAACGTGATATAACATTCAACATTAAACACAAAACAATTTTTGCTTTCAATTAAAATGTCAACATTTCCTGCAGTACCATTTTTGTGTCTAAGAGTTGAGCGTGATTTTTATATTATTATTATTGTTATTATTGTTGTTGTTATATATGAGTTATTATTATTAAAACGTTAAAAGTTTATCTATCTATCAGCTCGACTCTTTAAGCAAACACAACACGTTGTTGTTGGCACGTGCGTGTAGGTGTGCCTAAAACTGTGGCTTGTGGCTTGTGTCTTGTGGCTTGTCATCAACTAATCGTCTACGTTTAGACAGATAGAGAGAGAGAGAGAGAGAGAGTGGGAGAGTGGGAGATCGCTAGAGCGGATATAGAGACCATGATTCAGTGTTTAGGAAATTAGCATGATTCCAATGAACTCAACACTTGACTTGCTGACTCAATAGCAAAGTTTTAAAAATTGTGTAAAACAATCAAAATGACTCATTCGAAACTTTTGATTGAATATTGAATGAACTTAAAAATAGACTCATTTGATAACAAATTATTAACAGCGTTTACTTATTGACTTACTGATTTATTTACTTTAATGTTTTCCCCCCTTTTTTTTCTTTTCTTTGTATCCCTTGTTACTTTTTTAACTCAACTCATTTTGAACTTCTTTCGTTTCTTTTAAGCTATACCAGAGCGCAAATTGGCAGTGAATGGGCAGATTTCATAATAAAACGCAACCAAAATAAGAGAAATACATATATATATATATATATAGAAGGCAAAAAAAAAAAAAAAGAATCGCGTCTCTTGTATGCCCCGCTCCAACCGAATCGCACAGCATCCAAAACTGACGCAATTCAATTTGCTAGCAACAGAGACGACCGCAAGCTCATAAATTGAGATTAAGCAAACGCTCACCAGAGACTGCACAGGGAGTATAGTAGAAGGAGATACAAGAAGTCGGAAAAGAGACGCAGAAGAGGAAGTAGAAGAAGTAGAAGGAAAAAAAAATATAATACATAACAAATCAATCACAGCGCGCTCGACGCTCCAACACAATTTGCATGAGCCAAAGCATTAGCCAACAACAGAACCAGAGCCAACAGAGCCAACAGAGCCAACAGAGCTACCATCAAGGGAAGCATCGTCCAAGTGGCTTTTTATGGCAACTGGGCCATCAGCTGCAGAGGCGTAGCACAAGGAAAATGAAAACAATTTCATGATACTACAAGTGGTCCGAATCGGTGCTATTGAACTATCTGAGAATGCCATCGACACCATACGATCTGGTACAGGATGATCAGGATTTGCGTGTACCACTCCATGCCGAGCAGGCCTTCTTTCATGGCATCACATTTCAGGCCAAGGTGAGTCTCAATCATACACACATATATACTATATATGTTAGTTATAATACTATAATCGATACCATTAGCTAATTATAAGATTGTTAGATAAATCATTAAATAAGAAACAATTATCATTAAGATTGAGCGTATGATTCATCATTATTAAGTTAAATGCTGTTACTAAGATTATAGATTGAAAATTTAACTATCTGAAATTGTGTTTTATCTGTTCTATAGTAGCGATATTCTATAACTATTCTTCTGTTATACAGAACAATATTTTTTATATCATTTTCATAGTCTTTCGATAGAATTAGGCTGTGACTAAGATTATAGATCTTTGTATCTTTTCTATTATAACGATATTCTTTAACTATTCTTCTGATATACTATATAACAATAATCTTTATATTGCTTTCACAGTCTTTCCATAGACTTATGCTGTGACTAAGATTATAGATCTATCTAATTGTTCTATTGAATCGATATTCTTTAACTATTCTTCTGATATACTATATAACAATATTCTTTATATCATTTTCATAGTCTTTCGATAGATAGTTATACTCTGACTTAGATTGTAGATCTATCTATCTGTTTTATTATAACGATATTCTCTAACTATTCTTCTGTTATACTATGTAACAATATTCTTTATATTGCTTTCACAGTCTTTCGATAGAGTTGTGCTATGACTAAGATTATAGATCTTTGTATCTGTTCTATTATAACGATATTCTCTAACTATTCTTCTGTTATACTATATAACAATATTTTGTATATAAGTTTTAAAGTCTTATGATAAATTGATGATAGATTTTGCTAAACCAATTTACATTCAAGTACATACTACATCATACTATATCATACTATATAATACTATATTTTGCTTTGTATGTCATACAACATCATATTACATCATACTACATCATACTACATCATTTCTATATCATAAGGTATCATGCTTAACATATTATACTATGCTATATATAACAAACAATAACAAACATCATTCTATATATCAGATACTACAACATAGTTTATAACTCTATATATTATATGCAAGATTGTGCTATTTTATAGTTCATCACTTTCTGTCGTACTATATATACTACTATGTTATATTATAGATCATAATCATAATCACAGTCATAAAATTTTATCTAATAATATAATTTAAAATACTTCTAGTATCTTTACTCATTATCTAAGAGATTTGCTTTGAACATAAGATTCAGCCATATAGCAGCAGATATATAAATATATATATATCTATATATATATATATATATATATATATGTATATGTTTGTTTATATTTGCATTTTCTTAAATATTACAAAGTTATGAAAACATTTTGTCAGATTTTCATCATTTCTATTTCTATTTATAAGAAAATGGAAGCTTTGTTTATTGTCAAAGTCATTTAGGTTGTAAATGTTTAGACGAGGCACAAGAAAGATCTTTGTGTTGGGGTTTGTTTTGATTCAATTTTAATTTGATGGATTTCAATATTGATTTTGATTTTGATAGATCGCATAATATGCTATATATGTGTGCATAGTATATGTCTGTCAACATTGTTGTTTATCATATTTCCATTGGCAAATTATTATTGCCTGCGTTTTGTTTTGATTCTTTCCTTCTTTTTTGTTTATTTTCCCACTCTCCTTTTAGTAGTTGCTTTAGTTTGCGTTATTTTCGTATTTTTGTTTTTTATTTTTTTTATTTTACCATTTATATACCAAAGCTATAGTTAAGCTATATATCGATTACAGTATATGCTATATATTTGTAGATTTTTAATTTTCTTTTGTGCAATACTTGCAACAATTGTTGCCTCCGGTCAAAAGATATTGCCAATAAAACAATTATAAGCAATTTTTCAAAATGCAATTATAGTTTATATACTATCTGTTTGTGTTTGTGTGTGTGTGTGTGTGTGTGTGTGTGTGTGTTTGTTTGTATTGTTGTTGTTATTGTTTTGAGCTTGTGTTGACGGAAGCATAGAGTTGATAGAGAGTTTTCTACGAGTTAGTCAACTGTCACAATGCCAAACTTGTTGTAGCTGTTTCCCCCAAAGTGGAACTGATGAAAATATTGTAAACAAATTTTCCAGCTGTGTTTGTCTGTGTATATGCTCGCATTCAATTATTTAGCATTTGTTTCTGTAGTCTTTGTATGTATGTGTTTGCGTGTGTGTGTGTGGAAAGTATTACCTCTCTTTTACTGTTTATTATTTTTGTGCAATGTGTGGAAATTGTTTGCGTGCCAAGCACATATTGAGCATAGTACGCAGCTCACATAACATTTTGTTTTTACTGTTCTTCTTACTATTTTACGTGCTATGTTTCTATTGTTTCAATTACCATATATAGTTATATATATATATATATATATATATATAGTTATATACATTAAGTCATAGTTTTGGTTTGTGGCTTATTGTTGCAGCTCTTTTCATTTGATTCAATTAGTTACAAATGCTTGACCAACATTTCATTTGTTGCCAGTTTGTTGACAGTGCCCAATTCAAGTATGAGGCCAATGACTCTGCAGCTGCCAGTGGCGTCTCTTGGCAGGGGTATAAGCTAGCAAGAGGGTTGCCTCGGCAACTGCTTATTTACATATATATATATTTGTTTTTTTTTGACAAGTTTCACAGGCCCTTTAAACAAAGTTCATGATTTTTCATTGCTTGCATTATAGTTGCTGTTGTTGTTGTTGTTGCTGTTGTTGTTGTTGCTGTTGTTGTTGTTGCTGTTGTTGTTGTTGCTGTTGTAGTTGCTGTTGTTGTTGTTGTTTCTGTAGTGCATTGAGCTTTGACTTTGTGTTGCTGCCACAATTTGTATGCAAAGCGCTTGACACAAGTCGCATCATTGAGACAGTCTTTGACTGTATTTTCCACAGCATTTTGCATAATTTTCTTTGTGTTTTATGTACGTTGAAAAGGGAAGACATTGCACTTGAAGTTTGCGATTGCAGTTGCAGTTGCAGTTGCATTTACAATTAAAGTTGCAGTTGCAATTAAATGCAGTCTGTTGCCTTGCCAAATTACAACATGAGGGCAGCCGCAGCAAATATAAAAACAATTTGAATTGACGTGTTTGGACCTCTATAAGGCACACTCAAACACCTCTACACACACACACACACACACACACACACACACACCACACACACACACACACACACACACACACATATATATATATATATAAAATGTTTATACTAGCAACATTCCTATGCATAGAGTCTTTTATGTCTATGCACATGTTATTTGCATTTTCATAAATGAAAAATACAAATGGAAATAAAAAACTAACAGAAGAAAATCATAAAAAGGTAAAGAGCAGAGAAGAGAATTAAAGAGAAGGTGAAATAAAAACAAAACTTTTGCATTTTTTTTGTTTGTTATGTTTTGTTGTATTTTGTTTTTCTTTTGTTTTTTGTTGTATTTTTGCTGTGCATTTTTACAGTTTTTTTTTGCTTTGTTTGTCGCTCTTCGATGGATTCTCAAACGAAGCACATTGGGGTACCGT